>JAHDVE020002461.1:0-14060 GCA_022606495.2 Halesus radiatus | reverse complement strand
AATTTGGTATCATTAGACAATTTTTGACGATTTTGAACTTCGTTGACGTTTTTTGGCGTTTTTGACGTTTTTCGACGTTTCTAGACGACTTTGTGCGATTTTCGGTTTAATATGGTATCATTGGACAATTTTTGACGATTTTGACCTTCGTTGACGTTTTTTGGCGTTTTTGACGTTTTTTGGCGTTATCACGTTTTTTGACGTTTCTAGACGACTTTGTGCGATTTAGGGTTGAATTTGGTATCATTGGAAAATTTTTGACGATTTTGAACTTCGTTGACGTTTTTTGGCGTTTTTGACGTTTTTTGACATTTCTAGACGACTTTGTGCGATTTAGGGTTTAATATGGTATCATTGCACAATTTTTGACGATTTTGAACTTCGTTGACGGTTTTTGGCGTTTTTGACGTTTTTTTGCGTTTTTGACGTTTTTTGACGTTTCAAGACCACTTTGTGCGATTTAGGGATTAATTTGGTATCATTAGACAATTTTTGACGATTTTGAAATTCGTTGACGTTTTTTGGCGTTTTTGACGTTTTTTGACGTTTCTATACGACTTTGTGCGATTTAGGGTTTAATTTGGTATCATTGGACAATTTTTGACGATTTTGACCTTCGTTGACGTTTTTTGGCGTTTTTGACGTTTTTTGGCGTTTTTCACGTTTTTTCACGTTTCTAGACGTCTTTGTGCGATTTAGGGTTGAATTTGGTATCATTGGAAAATTTTTGACGATTTTGAACTTCGTTGACGATTTTTGGCGTTTTTGACGTTTTTCGACGTTTCTAGACGACTTTGTGCGATTTACGGTTTAATATGGTATCATTGGACAATTTTTGACGATTTTGACCTGCGTTGACGTTTTTTGGCGTTTTTGACGTTTTTTGGCGTTTTTGACGTTTTTTCACGTTTCTAGACGACTTTGTGCGATTTATTGTTTAATTTGGTATCATTAGACAATTTTTGACGATTTTGAACTTCGTTGACGTTTTTTGGCGTTTTTGACGTTTTTCGACGTTTTTAGACGACTTTGTGCGATTTAGGGTTGAATTTTTTATCATTGGAAAATTTTTGACGATTTTGAACTTCGTTGACGTTTTTTGGCGTTTTTGACGTTTTTTGACGTTTCTAGACCACTTTGTGCGATTTAGGGTTTAGTTTGGTATCATTGGACAATTTTTGAGGATTTTGAAATTCGTTGACGTTTTTTGGCGTTTTTGACGTTTTTTGGCGTTTTTGACGTTTTTTGACGTTTCTAGACGACTTTGTGCGATTTAGGATTTAATTTGGTATCATTGGACAATTTTTGACGATTTTGAACTTCGTTGACGTTTTTTGGCCTTTTTGACGTTTTTTGACGTTTCTAGACGATTTTGTGCGATTTAGGGTTTAATTTGGTATCATTGGACAATTTTTGACGATTTTGAACTTCGTTGACGTTTTTTGGCGTTTTTGACGTTTTTCGACGTTTCTAGACGACTTTGTGCGATTTACGGTTTAATATGGTATCATTGGACAATTTTTGACGATTTTGACCTTCGTTGACGTTTTTTGGCGTTTTTGACGTTTTTTGGCGTTATCACGTTTTTTGACGTTTCTAGTCGACTTTGTGCGATTTATTGTTGAATTTGGTATCATTGGAAAATTTTTGACGATTTTGAACTTCGTTGACGTTTTTTGGCGTTTTTGACGTTTTTTGACGTTTCTAGACGACTTTGTGCGATTTAGGGTTTAATTTGGTATCATTGGACAATTTTTGACGATTTTGAACTTCGTTGACGGTTTTTGGCGTTTTTGACGTTTTTTGGCGTTTTTGACGTTTTTTGACGTTTCAAGACCACTTTGTGCGATTTAGGGATTAATTTGGTATCATTAGACAATTTTTGACGATTTTGAAATTCGTTGACGTTTTTTGGCGTTTTTGACGTTTTTGGACGTTTCTAGACGAGTTTGTGCGATTTAGGGTTTAATTTGGTATCATTGGACAATTTTTGACGATTTTGAACTTCGTTGACGTTTTTTGGCGTTTTTGACGTTTTTCGACGTTTCTAGACGACTTTGTGCGATTTAGGGTTTAATTTGGTATCATTAGACAATTTTTGACGATTTTGAACTTCGTTGACGTTTTTTGGCGTTTTTGACGTTTTTCGACGTTTCTAGACGACTTTGTGCGATTTACGGTTTAATATTGTATCATTGGACAATTTTTGACGATTTTGACCTTCGTTGACGTTTTTTGGCGTTTTTGACGTTTTTTGACATTTCTAGACGACTTTGTGCGATTTAGGGTTTAATATGGTATCATTGCACAATTTTTGACGATTTTGAACTTCGTTGACGTTTTTTGGCGTTTTTGACGTTTTTTGGCGTTTTTGACGTTTTCTGACGTTTCTAGAAGACTTTGTGCGATTTACGATTTAATATGGTATCATTGGACAATTTTTGACGATTTTTAACTTCGTTGACGTTTTTTGGCGTTTTTGACGTTTTTTGACATTTCTAGACGACTTTGTGCGATTTAGGGTTTAATATGGTATCATTGCTCAATTTTTGACGATTTTGAACTTCGTTGACGGTTTTTGGCGTTTTTGACGTTTTTTGGCGTTTTTGACGTTTTTTGACGTTTCAAGACCACTTTGTGCGATTTAGGGATTAATTTGGTATCATTAGACAATTTTTGACGATTTTGAAATTCGTTGACGTTTTTTGGCGTTTTTGACGTTTTTGGACGTTTCTAGACGACTTTGGGCGATTTAGGGTTTAATTTGGTATCATTGGACAATTTTTGACGATTTTGAACTTCGTTGACGTTTTTTGGCGTTTTTGACGTTTTTTTGGCGTTTTTGACGTTTTTTGACGTTTCTAGACGACTTTGTGCGATTTAGGGTTTAATTTGGTATCATTGGACAATTTTTGACGATTTTGACCTTCGTTGACGTTTTTTGGCGTTTTTGACGTTTTTTGGCGTTTTTCACGTTTTTTCACGTTTCTAGACGTCTTTGTGCGATTTAGGGTTGAATTTGGTATCATTGGAAAATTTTTGACGATTTTGAACTTCGTTGACGTTTTTTGGCGTTTTTGACGTTTTTTGACGTTTCTAGACCACTTTGTGCGATTTAGGGATTAATTTGGTATCATTGGACAATTTTTGACGATTTTGAACTTCGTTGACGTTTTTTGGCGTTTTTGACGTTTTTCGACGTTTCTAGACAACTTTGTGCGATTTACGGTTTAATATGGTATCATTGGACAATTTTTGACGATTTTGACCTTCGTTGACGTTTTTTGCCGTTTTTGACGTTTTTCGACGTTTCTAGACGACTTTGTGCGATTTACGGTTTAATATTGTATCATTGGACAATTTTTGACGATTTTGACCTTCGTTGACGTTTTTTGGCGTTTTTGACGTTTTTTGACATTTCTAGACGACTTTGTGTGATTTAGGGTTTAATTTGGTATCATTGGACAATTTTTGACGATTTTGAACTTCGTTGACGTTTTTTGGCGTTTTTGACGTTTTTGGCGTTTTTGACGTTTTTTGACGTTTCTAGACGACTTTGTGCGATTTAGGGTTGAATTTGGTATCATTGGAAAATTTTTGACGATTTTGAACTTCGTTGACGTTTTTTGGCGTTTTTGACGTTTTTTGACATTTCTAGACGACTTTGTGCGATTTAGGGTTTAATATGGTATCATTGCTCAATTTTTGACGATTTTGAACTTCGTTGACGGTTTTTGGCGTTTTTGACGTTTTTTGGCGTTTTTGACGTTTTTTGACGTTTCAAGACGACTTTTTGCGTTCTAGGGCTTAATTTGGTATCATTGGACAATATTTCACGATTTTGAACTTCGTTGACGTTTTTGGGCGTTTTTGACGTTTTTCGACGTTTCTAGACGACTTTGTGTGATTTAGGGAAGTTTAATATGGTATCATTTCACAATTTCGACGATTTTGAACTTCGTTGACGGTTTTGGCGTTTTTGACGTTTTTTGGCGTTTTCGACGTTTTTGACGTTTCTAGACGACTTCAGTGATTTAGGTTGAATTTGGTAGCATTGAAAATTTTGACGATTTTGAACTCGTTGACGTTTTTTGGCGTTTTTGACGTTTTTTGACGTTTCTAGACGACTTTGTGCAATTGAGGGTTTAATTTGGTATCATTGGACAATTTTTGACGATTTTGAACTTCGTTGTCGTTTTTTGGCGTTTTTGACGTTTTTTTGGCGTTTTTGACGTTTTTTGACGTTTCTAGACGACTTTGTGCGATTTAGGGTTTAATTTGGTATCATTAGAGAATTTTTGACGATTTTGAAATTCATTGACGTTTTTTGGCGTTTTTGACGTTTTTTGACGTTTCTAGACGACTTTGGGCGATGTAGGGTTTAATTTGGTATCATTGGACAATTTTTGACGATTTTGAACTTCGTTGACGTTTTTTGGCGTTTTTGACGTTTTTCGACATTTCTAGACGACTTTGTGCGATTTAGGGTTTAATATGGTATCATTGCACAATTTTTGACGATTTTGAACTTCGTTGACGGTTTTTGGCGTTTTTGACGTTTTTTGGCGTTTTTGACGTTTTTTGACGTTTCAAGACCACTTTGTGCGATTTAGGGATTAATTTGGTATCATTAGACAATTTTTGACGATTTTGAAATTCGTTGACGTTTTTTGGCGTTTTTGACGTTTTTGGACGTTTCTAGACGACTTTGTGCGATTTAGGGTTTAATTTGGTATCATTGGACAATTTTTGACGATTTTGAACTTCGTTGACGTTTTTTGGCGTTTTTTACGTTTTTCGACTTTTCTAGACAACTTTGTGCGATTTACGGTTTAATATGGTATCATTGGACAATTTTTGACGATTTTGACCTTCGTTGACGTTTTTTGGCGTGTTTGACGTTTTTTGGCGTTTTTCACGTTTTTTCACGTTTCTAGACGACTTTGTGCGATTTAGGGTTGAATTTGGTATCATTGCACAATTTTTGACGATTTTGAACTTCGTTGACGTTTTTTGGCGTTTTTGACGTTTTTTGGCGTTTCTCAGACCACTTTAGTGATTTAGGGATTATTTGTATCATTGGACAATTTTTGACGATTTTGAAATTCGTTGACGTTTTTGGTTGCTTTTGACGTTTTGGACGTTTCCTAGACGACTTTGTGCGATTTAGGGTTTAATTTTGGTATCATTGACAATTTTTGACGATTTTGAACTTGTTGAATGCCTTTTATGTTTCTTTTGACGTTTTTGACATTTCTAGACGACTTTGTGCGATTTAGGGTTTAATATGGTATCATTGCACAATTTTGACGATTTTGAACTTCGTTGACGGTTTTTGAGTTTTTGACGTTTTTGGCGTTTTTGACGTGGGTGTTTTTTGACGTTTCAAGACCACTTGCGATTTAGGGATTAATTTGGTATCATTGAACAATTTTTGACGATTTTAAAGTTTATCGACGATTTTTGGCGTTTTTTACGTTTTTTACGTATCTAGACGACTCAGTGCGATTTACGGCTTAATTTGGAATCATTGGACAATTTTTGACGATTTTGAACTTCGTTGACGTTTTTTGGCGTTTTTGACGTTTTTCGACGTTTCTAGACGACTTTGTACGATTTACGGTTTAATATGGTATCATTGGACAATTTTTGACGATTTTGACCTTCGTTGACGTTTTTTGGCGTTTTTGACGTTTTTTGGCGTTTTTCACGTTTTTTCACGTTTCTAGACGACTTTGTGCGATTTAGGGTTGAATTTGGTATCATTGGAAAATTTTTGACGATTTTGAACTTCGTTGACGTTTTTTGGCGTTTTTGACGTTTTTTGGCGTTTTTCACGTTTTTTCACGTTTCTAGACGACTTTGTGCGATTTAGGTTGAATTTGTATCATTGGAAAATTTTTGACGATTTTGAACTTCGTTGACGTTTTTTGGCGTTTTTGACGTTTTTTGATATTTCTTGTATCGACTTTGTGTGATTTAGGGTTTAATATGGTATCATTTCACAATTTTTGACGATTTTGAACTTCGTTGACGGTTTTTGGCGTTTTTGACGTTTTTTGGCGTTTTTGACGTTTTTTGACGTTTCTAGACGACTTTGTGCGATTTAGGGTTGAATTTGGTATCATTGGAAAATTTTTGACGATTTTGAACTTCGTTGACGTTTTTTGGCGTTTTTGACGTTTTTTGACGTTTCTAGACCACTTTGTGCGATTTAGTGATTAATTTGGTATCATTGGACAATTTTTGACGATTTTGAAATTCGTTGACGTTTTTTGGCGTTTTTGACGTTTTTGGACGTTTCTATACGACTTTGTGCGATTTAGGGTTTAATTTGGTATCATTGGACAATTTTTGACGATTTTGAACTTCGTTGACGTTTTTTGGCGTTTTTGACGTTTTTCGACGTTTCTAGACAGCTTTGTGCGATTTACGGTTTAATATGGTATCATTGGACAATTTTTGACGATTTTGACCTTCGTTGACGTTTTTTGGCGTTTTTGACGTTTTTTCGCGTTATCACGTTTTTTCACGTTTCTAGACGACTTTGTGCGATTTAGGGTTGAATTTGGTATCATTGGAAAATTTTTGACGATTTTGAACTTCGTTGACGTTTTTTGGCGTTTTTGACGTTTTTTGACATTTCTAGACGACTTTGTGTGATTTTAGGTTTAATATGGTATCATTGCACAATTTTTGACGATTTTGAACTTCGTTGACGGTTTTTGGCGTTTTTGACGTTTTTTGGCGTTTTTGACGTTTTTTGACGTTTCTAGACGACTTTGTGCGATTTAGGGTTGAATTTGGTATCATTGGAAAATTTTTGACGATTTTGAACTTCGTTGACGTTTTTTGGCGTTTTTGACGTTTTTTGACATTTCTAGACGACTTTGTACGATTTAGGGTTTAATATGGTATCATTGCACAATTTTTGACGATTTTGAACTTCGTTGACGGTTTTTGGCGTTTTTGACGTTTTTTGGCGTTTTTGACGTTTTTTGACGTTTCAAGACCACTTTGTGCGATTTAGGGATTAATTTGGTATCATTAGACAATTTTTGACGATTTTGAAATTCGTTGACGTTTTTGGCGTTTTTGACGTTTTTGGACGTTTCTAGACGATCTTTGTGCGATTTAGGTTTAATGGTATCATTGGACAATTTTTGACGATTTTAACTTCGTTGACGTTTTTGGCGTTTTTGACGTTTTTCGACGTTTCTAGACAACTTTGTGCGATTTACGGTTTATATCATTGACAATTTTTGACGATTTTGACTCGTTGACGTTTTTTGGCGTTTTTGATGTTTTTATGTTTTTCACGTTTTTCACGTTTCTAGACGACTTCAGTGATTTAGGTTGAATTTGGTATCATTGAAAATTTTTTTGATGATTTTGAACTTTTTGCTGACGTTTTTTGGCGTTTTTGACGTTTTTTGACGTTTCTAGACCACTTTGTGCGATTTAGGGTTTAATTTTGTATCATTGGACAATTTTTGACGATTTTGACCTTCGTTGACGTTTTTTGGCGTTTTTGACGTTTTCTGACGTTTCTAGACGACTTTGTGCGATTTACGGTTTAATATGGTATCATTGGACAATTTTTGACGATTTTGAACTTCGTTGACGTTTTTTGGCGTTTTTGACGTTTTTTGGCGTTTTTCACGTTTTTTCACGTTTCTAGATGACTATGTGCGATTTAGGGTTGAATTTGGTATCATTTGAAAATTTTTGACGATTTTGAACTTCGTTGACGTTTTTTGGCGTTTTTGACGTTTTTTGACATTTCTAGACGACTTTGTGTGATTTAGGGTTTAATATGGTATCATTGCACAATTTTTGACGATTTTGAACTTCGTTGACGGTTTTTGGCGTTTTTGACGTTTTTGGCGTTTTTGACGTTTTTTGACGTTTCTAGACGACTTTGTGCGATTTAGGGTTGAATTTGGTATCATTGGAAAATTTTTGACGATTTTGAACTTCGTTGACGTTTTTTGGCGTTTTTGAAGTTTTTTGACATTTCTAGACGACTTTGTGCGATTTACGGTTTAATATGGTATCATTGCACAATTTTTGACGATTTTGAACTTCGTTGACGGTTTTTGGCGTTTTTGACGTTTTTTGGGGTTTTTGACGTTTGTTGACGTTTCAAGACAACTTTGTGCGATTTAGGGATTAATTTGGTATCATTAGACAATTTTTGACGATTTTGAAATTCGTTGACGTTTTTTGGCGTTTTTGACGTTTTTGGACGGTTCTAGACGAGTTTGTGCGATTTAGGGTTTAATTTGGTATCATTGGACAATTTTTGACGATTTTGAACTTCGTTGACGTTTTTTGGCGTTTTTGACGTTTTTCGACGTTTCTAGACAGCTTTGTGCGATTTACGGTTTAATATGGTATCATTGGACAATTTTTGACGATTTTGACCTTCGTTGACGTTTTTTGGCGTTTTTGACCTTTTTTGGCGTTTTTCACGTTTTTTCACGTTTCTAGACGACTTTGTGCGATTTAGGGTTGAATTTGGTATCATTGGAAAATTTTTGACGATTTTGAACTTCGTTGACGTTTTTTGGCGTTTTTGACGTTTTTTGACGTTTCTAGACCACTTTGTGCGATTTAGGGATTAATTTGGTATCATTGGACAATTTTTGACGATTTTGAAATTCGTTGACGTTTTTTGGCGTTTTTCACGTTTTATGGCGTTTCTAGACGACTTTGTGCGATTTAGGGTTTAATTTGGTATCATTGGACAATTTTTGACGATTTTGACCTTCGTTGACGTTTTTTGGCGTTTTTGACGTTTTTTGGCGTTTTTCACGTTTTTTCACGTTTCTAGACGACTTTGTGCGATTCAGGGTTGAATTTGGTATCATTGGAAAATTTTTGACGATTTTGAACTTCGTTGACGTTTTTTGGCGTTTTTGACGTTTTTTGACGTTTCTAGACCACTTTGTGCGATTTAGGGATTAATTTGGTATCATTGGACAATTTTTGACGATTTTGAAATTCGTTGACGTTTTACTGACGTTTTCTGTTTTTTGGCGTTTCTGAAGACGACTTTGTACGATTTAGGGTTTAATTTGGTATCATTGGACAATTTTGACGATTTTGAACTTCGTTGACGTTGACGTTTTTGGCGTTTCTTCTTCTTTGACGTTTTTTTCGACGTTTCTAGACGACTTAGTGATTTACTTGCTTAATATGGTAATCATTGGACACTTGACGATTTTGAACTTCGTTGACGTTTTTTTGGCGTTTTGACGTTTTTCGACGTTTCTAGACGACTTTGTGCGATTTTACGGTTTAATATGGTATCATTGACAATTTTTTGACGATTTTGACCTTCAAGCTCGACGTTTTTATGCTTTGACGTTTTTATGCTTCTTCTTTTGACGTTTTCTGACGTTTCTAGACGACTTTGTGCGATTTACGGTTTAATATGGTATCATTGGACAATTTTTGACGATTTTGACCTTCGTTGACGTTTTTGGCGTTTTTGACGTTTTTTGACATTTCGAGACGACTTTGTGTGATTTAGGGTTTAATATGGTATCATTGCACAATTTTTGACGATTTTGAACTTTGTTTACGGTTTTTGGCGTTTTTGACGTTTTTTGGCGTTTTTGACGTTTTTTCACGTTTCTAGACCACTTTGTGCGATTTAGGGATTAATTTGGTATCATTGGACAATTTTTGACGATTTTGAAATTCGTTGACGTTTTTTGGCGTTTTTGACGTTTTTGGACGTTTCTAGACGACTTTGTGCGATTTAGGGTTTAATTTGGTATCATTGGACAATTTTTGACGATTTTGAAATTCGTTGACGTTTTTTGGCGTTCTTGACGTTTTTGGACGTTTCTAGACGACTTTGTGCGATTTAGGGTTTAATTTGGTATCATTAGACAATTTTTGACGATTTTGAACTTCGTTGACGTTTTTTGGCGTTTTTGACGTTTTTCGACGTTTCTAGACGACTTTGTGCGATTTACGGTTAAATATGGTATCATTGGACAATTTTTGACGATTTTTAACTTCGTTGACGTTTTTTGGCGTTTTTGACGTTTTTTGGCGTTTTTCACGTTTTTTCACGTTTCTAGACGACTTTGTGCGATTTAGGGTTGAATTTGGTATCATTGGAAAATTTATGACGATTTTGAACTTCGTTGACGTTTTTTGGCGTTTTTGACGTTTTTTGACGTTTCTAGACCACTTTGTGCGATTTAGGGTTTAATTTGGTATCATTGGACAATTTTCGACGATTTTGAACTTCGTTGACGTTTTTTGGCGTTTTTGACGTTTTTCGATCGCTCTCAGGACGACTTTGTGCGATTTACGGTTTATCATGGTATCATTGGACAATTTTTTGACGATTTTGACCTTCTGCTGACGTTTTTCTTTTTTGGCGTTTTTGACGTTTTTGGCGTTTTTCACGTTTTTTCACGTTTCTAGACGACTTTGTGCGATTTAGGGTTGAATTTGGTATCATTGGAAAATTTTTGACGATTTTGAACTTCGTTGACGTTTTTTGGCGTTTTTGACGTTTTTTGACATTTCTAGACGACTTTGTGCGATTTAGGGTTTAATATGGTATCATTGGACAATTTTTGACGATTTCGAACTTCGTTGACGTTTTGTGGCGTTTTTGATATTTTTTGGCGTTTTTGACGTTTTTTGACGTTTCTAGACGACTTTGTGCGATTTAGGGATTAATTTGGTATCATTGGACAATTTTTGACGATTTTGAAATTCGTTGACGTTTTTTGGCGTTTTTGACGTTTTTGGACGTTTCTAGACGACTTTGTGCGATTTAGGGTTTAATTTGGTATCATTGGACAATTTTTGACGATTTTGAAATTCGTTGACGTTTTTTGGCGTTCTTGACGTTTTTGGACGTTTCTAGACGACTTTGTGCGATTTAGGGTTTAATTTGGTATCATTAGACAATTTTTGACGATTTTGAACTTCGTTGACGTTTTTTGGCGTTTTTGACGTTTTTCGACGTTTCTAGACGACTTTGTGCGATTTACGGTTTAATATGGTATCATTGGACAATTTTTGACGATTTTGACCTTCGTTGACGTTTTTTGGCGTTTTTGACGTTTTTTGGCGTTTTTCACGTTTTTTCACGTTTCTAGACGACTTTGTGCGATTTAGGGTTGAATTTGGTATCATTGGAAAATTTTTAACGATTTTGAACTTCGTTGACGTTTTTTGGCGTTTTTGACGTTTTTTGACGTTTCTAGACCACTTTGTGCGATTTAGGGATTAATTTGGTATCATTGGACAATTTTTGAGGATTTTGAACTTCGTTGACGTTTTTTGGCGTTTTTGACGTTTTTCGACGTTTCTAGACGACTTTGTGCGATTTACGGTTTAATATGGTATCATTGGACAATTTTTGACGATTTTGACCTTCGTTGACGTTTTTTGGCGTGTTTGACGTTTTTTGGCGTTTTTCACGTTTTTTCACGTTTCTAGACGACTTTGTGCGATTTAGGGTTGAATTTGGTATCATTGGAAAATTTTTGACGATTTTGAACTTCGTTGACGTTTTTTGGCGTTTTTGACGTTTTTTGACATTTCTAGACGACTTTGTGTGATTTAGGGTTTAATATGGTATCATTGCACAATTTTTGACGATTTTGAACTTTGTTTACGGTTTTTGGCGTTTTTGACGTTTTTTGGCGTTTTTGACGTTTTTTGAAGTTTCTAGACCACTTTGTGCGATTTAGGGATTAATTTGGTATCATTGGACAATTTTTGACGATTTTGAAATTCGTTGACGTTTTTTGGCGTTTTTGACGTTTTTGGACGTTTCTAGACGACTTTGTGCGGTTTAGGGATTAATTTGGTATCATTGGACAATTTTTGACGATTTTGAAATTCGTTGACGTTTTTATGTTTTTGACGTTTTTGGGACGTTTCTTAGACGACTTTGTGCGATTTAGGTTTAATTTGGTATCATTAGACAATTTTTGACGTTTTTGAACTTCGTTGACGTTTTTTGGCGTTTTTGACGTTTTTCGACGTTTCTAGACGACTTTGTGCGATTTACGGTTTAATATGGTATCATTGGACAATTTTTGACGATTTTGACCTTCGTTGACGTTTTTTGGCGTTTTTGACGTTTTTTGGCGTTTTTCACGTTTTTTCACGTTTCTAGAAGACGACTTTGTGCGATTTAGGGTTGAATTTGGTATCATTGGAAAATTTTTAACGATTTTGAACTTCGTTGACGTTTTTTGGCGTTTTTGACGTTTTTTGACGTTTCTAGACCACTTTGTGCGATTTAGGGATTAATTTGGTATCATTGGACAATTTTTGACGATTTTGAACATCGTAGACGTTTTTTGGCGTTTTTGACGTTTTCTGACGTTTCTAGACGACTTTGTGCGATTTACGGTTTAATATGGTATCATTGGACAATTTTTGACGATTTTGACCTTCGTTGACGTTTTTTGGCGTTTTTGACGTTTTTGGCGTTTTTCACGTTTTTTCACGTTTCTAGACGACTTTGTGCGATTTAGGGTTGAATTTGGTATCATTGGAAAATTTTTGACGATTTTGAACTTCGTTGACGTTTTTTGGCGTTTTTGACGTTTTTTGACATTTCTAGACGACTTTGTGCGATTTAGGGTTTAATATGGTATCATTGCACAATTTTTGACGATTTTGAACTTCGTTGACGGTTTTTGGCGTTTTTGACGTTTTTTGGTGTTTTTGACGTTTTTTGACGTTTCAAGACCACTTTGTGCGATTTAGGGATTAATTTGGTATCATTAGACAATTTTTGACGATTTTGAAATTCGTTGACGTTTTTTGGCGTTTTTGACGTTTTTGGACGTTTCTAGACGACTTTGTGCGATTTAGGGTTTAATTTGGTATCATTGGACAATTTTTGACGATTTTGAACTTCGTTGACGTTTTTTGGCGTTTTTGACGTTTTTCGACGTTTCTAGACAGCTTTGTGCGATTTACGGTTTAATATGGTATCATTGGACAATTTTTGACGATTTTGATCTTAGTTGACGTTTTTTGGCGTTTTTGACGTTTTTTGGCGTTTTTAACGTTTTTTCACGTTTCTAGACGACTTTGTGCGATTTAGGGTTGAATTTGGTATCATTGGAAAATTTTTGACGATTTTGAACTTCGTTGACGTTTTTTGGCGTTTTTGACGTTTTTTGACGTTTCTAGACGACTTTGTGCGATTTAGGGTTTAATTTGGTATCATTGGAGAATTTTTGATGATTTTGAACTTCGTTGACGTTTTTTGGCGTTTTTGTGTTTTTTGGCGTTTTTGACGTTTTTCGACGTTTCTAGACGACTTTTAAAGCATTTTAGGGTTTAATTTGGTATCATTGGAAAATTTTGACGATTTTGAACTTCGTTGACGTTTTGGCGTTTTTGACGTTTTTGACGTTTCTAGACGACTTTGTGCGATTTAGGTTTAATATGGTATCATTGCACAATTCTTGATTTCATTTTGAACTTCGTTGACGTTTTTTGGCGTTTTTTACGTTTTTTGGCGTTTTTGACGTTTTTTGACGTTTCTAGTCGACTTTGTGCGATTTAGGGTTTAATTTGGTATCATTGGACAATTTTTGACGATTTTGAACTACGTTGACGTGTTTTGGCGTTTTTGACTTTTTTTGACGTTTCTAGACGACTTTGTGCGATTTAGGGTTAAATATGGTATCATTGGACAATTTTTGACGATTTTGAATTCCGTTGACGTTTTTTGGCGTTTTTGACGTTTCTAGACGACTTTGTGTGATTTAGGGTTTAATTTGGTATCATTGGACAATTTTTGACGATTTTGAACTTCGTTGACGTTTTTGGCGTTTTTGACGTTTTTTGGCGTTTTTGACGTTTTTTGACGTTTCTAGACGACTTTGTGCGATTTAGGGTTTAATTTGGTATCATTGGACAATTTTTGACGATTTTAAACTTCGTTGACTTTTTTTGACGTTTTTGACGTTTTTTGACATTTCTAGACGACTTTGTGCCATTTAGGGTTTAATTTGGTATCATTGGACAATTTTTGACGATTTTGAACTTCG
>JAHDVE020002460.1:0-23105 GCA_022606495.2 Halesus radiatus | reverse complement strand
TACTTGACAATTTTTCGTTAGCCCCAGCTGCGTTTAGTCCCCTATTAATAGAGTTTCCTGAATTTACCCTTCATTCAATATCCTTATCAGCCTTTCCATCACAAATTGTAAACATAGTCCCTGTAGCGTTGCGTAATTTCAACAGATATAGCTTGATTTGGGTGGAGGCTCAGCGTTGACGAGGATGGCCGAACCGAGCCAGTACAGCAAGTCGAGCTCAGCTGTTCCGGCAGACTAATTTACAGCACCATTTAAAACGGCCGTTTGTGGCCTTGAGGTTTTCCATTGCAAACACGATAACATTATAATACACCGAACTTTAATCTAACGAACTACGAGCTATTATTAAACCTTCCCCTAACACATCTATAGGTAATTTCGATCACAGGAATTGGTACAACTTTACAGATATACAGTCATTCACCTGTTCCGAGTATTCATCATTCACAACTACATTATTGTAAACGAATCCATCCTTTTTAGATATTTTATTTCATAAAATCTGCGTTTTCTTCCATATATATCATCTAATAATATTCCCAAGTACTTTATCTCATTTACCGTGTCCAAGTTTTCATTACTTGTGGCGTTGTTTAATAGTTACCAATGATCATGTACTGATTAAGTTTGTTAATATCCAGCCATTGGAAAAATCGTAAATTGTAATTTGGCGACATCAGTTTTTCTCCTAATCTGTATAGATTACACTTCTATGTGTTTATTTCTTCAGCGCTTGAAAAGTTCACGAGATGTTAAATGGCTTCTTTTTATTTAATTTTCATCCCTAAATACGTGCGGCAATTTAACGAGTATTTATTGTTTGAGATGTTTGTTCCACGGAAACTGGTAATGTGTGTTTTGTCCCACATTAAGGCTAGAGAAAAAACGCCTAACTAGACGTTATTAGATCAACTAAAGTTAGATTGTTTTACGGCGTAATAAGGAAACAATAACTTCTGCAGAGGCGTGACAAGCTTATATGCATGTTGAGCTATGTGCAAGGGCGAATGGAGATCTACGAATTAAACACAAAAACAATTAATAATGTCCCTGTGTTATGGCGGATGAAGTTAACAGATTGATTTATGCTGATTTTATATATACAATGCGAGACATGTATGAATGATGTTTAATTACTTAATGAGTCGTGAAATAGTCGGTTGCTTTCCAAGACTTAATTTTCCAAAATTCTACTCACAAACTTCCCTAACTACAGAGCTTTTATTCAGGGTCGGCAGTAGAAAAAACATCGAAATATTAGATACAAAAAGAAACTCACAACGCACATGATAAGTTTTCGCTAAGAATGGCTAAGCTGTTGACTTTAGCCGATATTAGTTGGGATTACCTGCCTCATCAAATATCTAAATAGCCGCTGCGTTTATACATATTACAAGCCAAAAAATATTGGATGTATATTGTACAGAAAGGCACGGTCTTTTTCGGCAATAACGCGAACGAGTCTTCCCTTGAATGCGCATTGCACATACATGTTCAGTTTTTGTTAAGAATACTGTCAACATTTGAATAAAGAAATGTCCTTCATTTTGCATACTTATTTCCTGCTTTTAACACGTTATAGAAAAAGGCGATCGGTTGGGCACGTGCGGGGCTGCGATTAATAGTAGTAACTTCGCACTTATTTATGAAAGTGTACATTGGTTTCTTGCAATAATTTTATAAAATCCAAGTATTTATATTTTATGTGGGTAATGTAGGGTAGGTAGTTCTTATGTGCCTATGTGGATTGCACGCCTCTGTTCTGCATCCACTTCATCAGGCGAGTTAAGCCTCTATTTTTACATTACTGACTTGTATTAAATCGTCTTAATAACTTTAATTATACTTTTTTCCTTATTTAAGTAAATAAAATTTAAAGATCGTATTCAGTTCTTTTCTTCTCCCCAAGAAAACTCCGAGATTTGATCAAACAACTTACTTTACTCAATTAATTGATGTGTGCAAAGATCCTTCACAAAGTAAATAATCTTTAACAATTTTTTTTTTTTTTTTATATTTCGTTCTCTTGCTATAATGTTTTAATTGCATTAAAATCCTACGAACTAATAGCTTTCCAAGCATATCTGTGCCGGATACCAAAAGGATTTTTTTTAAATTATTTATTTTGATGTCTACATAATGACCTACCTCTGCTTCGAACTGATTAATTTATTATTATGATAATTATTTAATTCTTACTTACTGGCTACGGAAGTATTGTTAAAAATTATTTTGTGAAGTTATTGTGGATCATTAAAAAAATTCCATTAAATACCAACTCCTTTGATTATGATTATTTATATTTTTCCGTCGCATTGTTTATAATATTGTGCATATATCTGTATCTCTTTCATAAATTTTCCTTTCTTTGTTAATTTTTATACGAATTTATTTTAATATTTCTGCATTACTAAATAACGTATGGCTAACTGTACTGATGAAAAAAAGATTAATGTGTTTGTATAAATAAATATATAATAATATAGTCGGTTAAGGGGAACATAGCAGCCAAAAATGTTACTCCCGGCTATGTGTCTTATGTCATCACAAATATAGATAATAGTTATAAAAATCGTTTGGCAAGCGGAATCTAGAAAAGTTTGATGTAAGCTCAAAGAGCGATTTTAACGTATTTTTTGAATAATTTTGTAAGAAAGAAAAACAGTTAATCAAAGGAAACTTTAAAAAATGGTTTTAGTTATAGGGTAGTATTTTTTTTAGCCTTGTTTATTATTATTAGTTCATAATTTTCTAATTTAATAATTTAATAATTTTCTAATGGAAAAATAAAATATATAGTAGTTTACGTTAATATTTTTTCATATCATAGTTAACAATTTTCTTTTAATTCTAATCATGTGAAACTATAAAAACACCCTCAATTTAACCAAGGCATTTTATTAGTTTTAATAATATAAGCCGACTCGTGATAAAGATTAATCAAAATAGTGATTTCACTAATAGCTTCGCTTAAGATTTTTTTTGTTTTTCCGCTTAAAGCGATTTAAATGAGAAAACCTATAAAAATGGTAGCAGGAAACTTTATTTTAAGTTAGCGAAGTTGTTTCCAGACTAAATATAATTTGAGAAAGTATTTAATTGAGATGCTGGAAAATGGTTTAAAATTTTTGTTTCAATAAATTGTTCGTCATTTTATTTTTCGGAAAATCAATGGTTTATTGAATCAAACTTAATTTCCTTCTAGGGACGTTAACTCTTTATATAATTCCTTCCACATAACGTATTACACATATTTTAAAAATTGAACAAAAAAAATGAAGTGAGTTATTTTGTTTCAATTTTTTTTTTTTTTTTTTTTATATGAATACCTCACAAGAGTCCCAACTGCTCCCAACCGTCTGGAGCCAGTGAGACTATGACATTACCAATTGGGGAATGTTGTGAGGCTGAAGGTATTGGGGAGGGGAAGGAGAAGGGGAAGAGGAAGGCTGGGAATACCTGGCTATTCAGATCTGGTCACCAAACACGGCTAAAAGCCATTTCAAGCAACGTTTCAATTCTGAATGGTGGTCTTTCACCAGGGCGATACTGGGAGTATCTTCCACTCTGGAACGTGCGCAAATATACTACATATTATTTTTAAATGAATTAATTGTGAAACAACACAAATTAATTAAATAAAAATTACTTGCGCACGCCGGGATAATAATAAATGAAACTGTAAAACACATAAGAAATATTTTCGACAATATATTAGTCAATGCGAATTCTGTATTCACAGCTGAATATACCAAATTTTCTATTAGCTTCGCTTCTAACTACACAGATGAGTATTTCAACCTATTAGCTATACATTTTCGTTGTATTAAAAAAAAAATGTATATATATATACATATATTATGTATTAACTCCACACAGAAGGCCCTCAGAAAATAATATCCCTCAGGGCTTGTGTTATATTTGGGGATGCTGTGTGGAGGGTAATTTTAAGAAAAGTAAGGAGAGGTAGTTCCAGGACGGAAAGGGGTATGAGGAGTGGGTAAGAACTGGGGATCAGTGTGTCAAGGGGTCAAGTGTGTGATCAGTGTGAGAGGTCAAGGGGTTTACCTAAACCACGACGCAACTAGTTGCCAGACCTGGACAAATCTCACTCCATGAATCCGGGAACTACTGCTAAGTCACCTGCCATACCGAACCACTTGGGATTACCCATGGGTTGATTATCCAATGAATAATTCCCAGGACGTTGGTAGCAATCCCCGTCTCCCAAATAGAGAAACCTATTCATTACGCTGTCTTCTAAACTCAGCTCATTTGAACTCGCAGTCAATAAACACAGTATTATGTAACAGTATCTAGTTCAAACTGAATTGACTGGGCTAAATCAATAGAACTATTAATTAATACGTGTTCTAAACACGTTTGATGGTGGCAGATTACATTATCATAATATATTATGTTGAACGTGAGAACAAATGATGGGTCTTTGTGAGGAGTAACGCCATACGTAACATCATGTATAATATCCGATATAAGTACAGGGTATAACAAGAAATTCCTGAAATACTTTAACCTCAACGGGTGCAATAGCCGGCATGCGCAAATTGTAATAAAAATATATATCATTTGCGCAATAACACAGGTTAACTAGTCCGTGAGTGTGTATTGTCAGGTGTTAGGTACTGAAATAAGTATTCCGAATTCAAAAAGTGCGATCTGGACAGATGGAAAAAAAAGTACTCACTCGCCCCTAAACTGTCTACCTGCTTCTCGAATATCTATCTATTGTTTATCTTAACATCGACAAGACAAAATTTTATTTTATTTCTTTTCTGAGTGGCAATTCATACCTTAACTGACATCTTACATAGGAGAAGCTTGGGGGAGGAAAGTGTGAACAGAAGAAAGAAAAAAAAACTTGTAATATAAGACAAAATTAATTAAATAAAATTTACTTGCGCACGCCTGGATTTATCGGCCACCTCCGGATTTATAGTCGAGAGCCTTACCCATCGACCACGGAGGCCGTCATATCCTTTTAGTATCAGGTGGTACTATTATTCTATAAAATTATTCTGAAAAAAAATCACATTTCGCCACTGGCTAGATCTTTAGGACAGCCCTCTAATCGTTCACTAATCGCACTATCCCCACAATGTCCATTGATATGGGAAATAAATGATAGGCATGGGAAAAAATGGTTGTCCTAAAGATCTAGCCACTGAAAAATATGACACCAAAGGTAAACATTGCATCTACATTCTGTACACCAAATTAAATAATCTTAAGGATCGCTGGTTATATCTGTTCTATCGCTTGGCGAAATCTTCTCACACCCTGTATAGAATAAGTATATAGTAGCAACCCCTATTCAAATTACGTTATTCCAATAACCGTGCTTAACAGATTAGAAAGGTGAGTGGTCGTATTGATTTTGGAATATTTAAGTGGGTTGGCTATTTATAATACGTCATACTACTCTACACTATCCCAACTAGTCAGGTACTATCTATGGATGCTTTGAGTGTAATATTGATAATGTCATTTCAAATATCATTTGAAAATAATCAATACATTTCGATCTAGTCGTATATTACTATTCTCATGAAAAATCATGGATGCTCTGGAATGAATATCGTATTGATGATTGTCTAATTCGAACATGATTTTTTTTATGCCAATCACTATTAGAATACGGTATTATCGGATGGGGCAGTGCTAATGATAATATTGTTAATTTACTCATTAGAACACAAATAGCCATCATGAAAAATATACTTAAAGTGCCTGTAAGAACTAGCACTGACTTAAAACTTAATATTATGTCGATAAAACAATTAAAATTCTAAAACAATACTACTTTTTATTCATAAATACTAAAAACCAGAAATAAAAACAATCAAGAAAGACTAGGTCTAAGAGTTAAAAACCCATACAACGAGGAACTACAAAAACAACATTTGAACAAAAAAACTTCTTACACTATAGTACTAAACTCTACAATAAAATCCGACTATCTTTTAATAACAATAACCATAATAAATTTAAAAATCAAATAAAACACTAGATACGTTACGTAGGGAGATCTGAAATAGAAAACATATTAACACCAAATACAGACTAACATCAAAACCACTCAACTGCACTTTAAACACCTCACCTTGGAATTATTTTTTTCACTAAGCACATCAATTTAATATAATGTAATTATTTTAATTTCTAAATGAAATCCTCAATACGAGGAATCCCAATGAGATTATCATTATTTCTTATTTTGTTATATAAAAAGAAGGCAACGAAAAAATCACATTGCGGTTTGACGTTATATATTGAATAAAACCAACTAATCTCAAAATCCTGAGTGAGCGCTGGGCCCGAGCTTACTCAGAACCACGCCGTATTTTTTAATTTGCATATCATAACATTTTATCTTATATGTCTTATCTTATACATACTGTTATATTGTACCGATTTTGGACACAGCCTGATTACGATTCTCAAAAGCTGTACCTACCATAAGAAATCTTAAGGAACTTGTACGCTCATTTTCGGCTGGTATTTTAGATGATTTTTAAGCTTGCCACGAAATCTATCTGATGGCAAAGGTAAATATCTCTCAAGCCAAGCTCAAAAAGCAACTGAAATACCGGCCCTTATTCTTCTAGCCACAACAATCAGTGGAAGATGAAAATAAAAAAAGGTTAATTTAAATACACAATTCATACCCAAACTTCAAAAACTACTCACGGAATACTTTTGGTAATCGAATAATGCATGTCGGTGGTTGGGGTGGTGGTACGGATCGGGGTCGCGGTATGGGTAGGGGTAGGGGTAGTGGTAGGGGTAGGGGTGGTGGTAGAGAGGGTAGGGTTGAGTGGTGGGGGTAGGGGTAGGGTGGGAAGTGGGGTGTTAGGGGTGGGGTGGGGTAGGGGTAGAGGTGGGGATGGGGTGGGATAATTGGTGGGGTGAGAGGTGTGGGGGTAGGGGCCAGGGGTAGGGGTAGGGGTGGGGTAGGGATAGGGGTAGGGGTAGGGGTAGGGGTGGGGTGGGGTAGGGATGGGGTGGGGGTGGGGGGGTGGGGAGTAGGGGTGGGGGGTGGGGGTGGGGTGGGGGTAGGGGTGGGGGGTAGGGGTAGGGGTGGGGAGTAGGGAGTAGGGGTGGGGTGGGGGAGTGGGGTTAAGGGGTAGAGTGGGGTGGGGGTAGGGGTAGGGGTAGGGATGGGGTAGTGGTAGAGAGGGGTAGTGGTGGGGTGGGGGTAGGGGTAGGGAGTAGGGAGTAGGAGTAGGGGTGGGGTAGGGGTAGGGGTAGGGGTAGGGGTGGGGGTAGGGGTAGGGTAGGGGTGGGGTGGGGTGGGGGTAGGGGTGGGGTAGGGGTAGGGGTAGGGGTAGGGGTAGGGGTAGGGGTAGGGGTAGGGGTAGGGGTAGAGGTAGGGGTAGGGGTAGGGGTATGTGTCGGAATAAAAGGAACACATTAGAACTTCAACACTTTCCTGAAAATTATTCATAACACCGGGTACTTCAGTGAGTAAATAATATAATTCAATTCTTAATTTTTAGTTATTTTTATTGAGATTTCAATAAACTCATTTTAATATTTAATCGTTGTAGAAAATAATATTAACATAACCTAAATGAAATATGAAAACGGCAAAAACGACAAAGAATAAAAAGATTTCAGTCGCATCTGGGACACGAAATTAGGAACTTTGTAATTATTATAAAGATAGCTGCCAGTAATATGGGATAAAAAATGGAAAATAATAATATAATTATTTATTGTTAAATTTAAAAAACAAAAACATTCGCCACTCGTCTCACTAGGACAGTCCTGTGTTGAGATGAGCGGCTTTACAATTTCAGTGAAACGATGTATAATAAAAGAAACTTTAAAAATAACACCAAAGTTATTCAAACTATTAACCCAGAATAATTGTATCCATCAACCTACCAGCCTACTACTATGAGTTTATCAATGAAAACTTATAACTTATTAATTCTGTATGATTTTTATTATTTATACACCAGATATATTTAATTTACTTACGGAACTCACTGCTTGTAAGTTACGTATAACTTATAATTAGGGACCATTTACTGTCAAATTGTATCTTACGATAATTTATTCCAAAGAACTAACAACTTTGATTAAATTCGTCCCAAAAGGGATTTTGAATCAACTTAGTATGTGAAATATTGTGATGAAAAGATATTTAGAATTCAGGAGTTTTCAGGATTTCAATTAAACCTCCTAAAGTTTGGTCCCTACCTCATTTTCAGGGCTTTTCTTGCATGAGTTTTGTCAATCTGAATCAATTTTGGACCCCTATTCGAATCAATTACTTAAAGATCGCTATATCGTCTTTATGGTATACGTAGTTATGAAACATCAAGGTCTGAAGATGGCAGAAGGGTGATATCCATAATAAACTGTTAATCGCATTAAATTTATTTTTGAAAATAAAGTCTTTCTTAATGTTTTAATGCGTTCGTAAACAGTATGTGTGTTTACGTCCTCTACAATATTAAATTCGGCTGTACGTCTGTATACCTATGATTTAAAACATGTTGATATGGTTGTACGTCTCTACACGTAAACTTTCCGTTATTAATAGGAGTATTATTAAAAATAAATTATTGGCAATGTGAAAAAACGGATTATCGGAATCTTTTTACGGGTTAAGGGATGACGACATCGAATAAAAGCTTAGACGATTTCGGTTTTGCAGTCCACTGGTGAAAAGAACGCTCTTTCTAGCGTTCTGTAACCATATTGTACACGTGCGAGCTCTGGGTAAATTTCAAAGAAGAGTACTATGGAAAGGATTCGGGTGAAGTATAACCACGCTTACCGCATGTTGTTTGGTCTACTAAGGTGCTGCAGCGCTTCCTGTACGCTCACCGCAGGTCGAGTTCTAGGATTTGCAGTTCTCGTGATTCCAGCATTGAAGCGCACTGGAGAAAAATATTGGCCACACCAAACTTAACCGTGACAGAACAACAGCCAAATATTTTTATTTTTTATACATGTTTTTATTTTACAATAATTCCACACAGGAGGCCTTGAGGGAAATTATTTCCCTCAAGGCCTATATCATCTTTGGGGATGCTGTGTGGAGGGTTTTTAGAGGCTAGGAAGGAGTGAACCCGGATCTTGAAAAGACCCATCTTGTAGGAGGGAGGAAATACAGTGGCCGGCAGATCATTCCACAGCTGAGCTGTTGAAAACGAGAACGAGTCGTAGAAGCGACCAGTTCAAGTGTCAAAGGTGTGAAAATATTGGACGCGCGTTTGGCGTGTTTCCCGACTGTGCATCGGTGCCGAAGGTATCAATGACACTAGTTCATGAGAGCATTTTCAATTAAAATACCGGTAGAGTAAAGACAGCATTCCCACCTGACATCTGTGCTCCAAAGATTGCATTCCGTTTATTAAGATAGGCGAATCTATCAAACGTACCGCCCGTTTTTGCACAGAGTCAAGGGTTTTTTTCAGATACTTTTATATGTTTATACATCATTATTGATAAATATATTCTTTTAAATGAACTGGAGTTCCTTATTCTTTTAATGATATTTGTAAAATAGACACTTCGTCTATAAACCAACGTTATACAATCAAATATTATCAATGACTAGGTGTAAAATGCAGTTGGAAGACATCCGTTTTTAAAAATCTATTGTTCTTTAAGATTTTTGTGGCAAATTGATACGTTGATTGGAGTAAAATATTGTGTTGTCTCCTTTTTTGAGCGACAAATTGCTAAAAACCGGAGCGTTTGTCGTGTTTTCCTTGCCGTCCGTCAGCATAATTATAATTTGTCTATTCTTACATTATTGTGTTCTATGTTTATCAATAGTCTGTACTTGACATTATTATTTGTTAAGTATTCGATATATTCCTGATGATCGTTTCGAAACATGTCGATATACAGATATTAATAAAGTGGTGATTACAAAGTATTTTTTAATTAATTTACAAGCAATTATTATTAATTTATTAATTATGACTCCAAAAAGTGATTATGCATATTTTGTCGTAGTATTTATTTGCCAATTGAAGAACATTTCTTTGAGGATTGTGCAAACATACTTTAAGGCTTCAAATCCCTTTAGAACGTTATTCTCAATCTTCGCTATAGCACGCGTTGGCATTTAATGGAATAATGTGGATGCGCCATATTGCGCTTTGGCGTTCAACAAGTAAATGTGGTTTCCCGAGGTCAAATCCTGAAGAATCCTCAAAATCTGGATACCATGAAGTGTTGTGTGCTACATAGCCACACCATCATATATTATTCACGCAAATCTTATTAAAAAAAACTGCCTTTGTAGTTAAGTTTCAAGATATAAGTTTTTTAAATTATTTTAATATAAATTTTGTTCTTCTTTGGCTTTTGATTATTAGCAGTTCGCAGCTGCGGGAAGAAAAGCCTCGGTTCCCCACGCATCTCTGCAGCAAAAGTTTCATTGAGTACGAGGGCTTGGTAAGCGCGCAAACTCGGAGTTTGCTTGCAAAAACTAAATCTCACCGCACTAAAAGCACATCACAGACATTTTCAGTTAAAAATAAGACAAATTTATTCGCAAACTTTTGTAGACATCATATAATTTTGAGGCAAAGAGGTTTTATTTAGATTTTTTGAGTGAGTAATAAACTCCTGTTGTCGAAAAAAATAATAGTGTCGCCCTGGTGCAAAGTCACCAATCAGAACCAAAATCTTGCTTGAAATGGCTTTAGTCGTGTATTGTGACCGGATCCTAATAGTCTGGTACTTTTCTTTTCTTGTTAAAACCAATTCACTTCTCCATCCTTCATCCTAACAAAAAAAAAACAATAATCACGCTATTTCTCCGCAAGGTTGGCGAGTGAGTAATAAAAGCGCATCAGTGTCCTGGCATACAATCCTTGCATCGTTGACAGTCATATGTCGTCTCACTCATACTCTCCTGTCATCCCAACTCGAGATATACGTCATCTCAGATATTCTTGATCGTGCTATTTCTTCCTTGTAAATTCCGACCTTTTCCTCCAATCACTTTCCCGTCATGACGTACCTGACGTATACCCGGCCTTGCTCGGGGTTATAAATGGTTTGGTGTAAAATTATGCGTTTGGGAACTCTAATAAAGTGAATGTACTTTTAAGGTGGAAGTATTGATCACAGTGATTTTTTTAAAAACTATAAAATCTTATTGCATACATGTATAATAATAAAAAAATAAAAAATATATTTAAAATATTAATAATAATTTTGTGTCTCCTACCCCTACAACTACCTCTTTCACTCCATCACTCTTTCAATAGTCTTATCAGCCCCTAAATATCTCGTAAAAATGCTTCCCAAATACACAAAGCCACCACTTTCTCCAAGTATTGCTACAAAGCTGATTTTTTATGAAAATTAATTTGTGAATGAACTTTTTTAACGTCGTAAACAATTAAAAATTAAGGGGCATCAAGTCCAATGTTCTAACTTAACCCGACTGTATAAGGGGGCTTTATATTTGAACATGTTACTGGGTCAAACAATATGGTGTTCCATTTTTTCTCAATACGTTTCGTTTTTTTTAAAGAATAATTAAAGATTTTGCGGCCTTCTGTGCCTTCTTGGGTCATTGAAGTATACCGCATTATATTATATTTAATTCGGGCCCATAGCCCAGCGCTGAGATAATACATAATAATGAAACACACATACATACATACTTAAACTTTATATATTAGGTTCCCCCGACACTTATTTTTTCTATCTAATTGCCCAACATGTCCGAACTATCCAAGTGTATTTTTTTTTTAAAGTAAAACAAACACAGACTAGTTATTTTGGTAGCTTTTGAAATAAAGAAAGCCGTTAATCGATATTATTATTCTTAACACTTACGTCCAATCAACTTAGGAGACCGAGCTTTTGCAGTGGCAGTCCCAACAGCTTGGAACAAACTCCCTTCATATCTGCGAAAGATTGACACCTTTACTAAATTCAGAGCACAACTAAAGACTCACCTTTTTAAATTATCCTATCCAGTATAACGACCGCATTGGTGCAGTTGTGTTTTTGATTACTCAGACCAAGGCAATTTTACTTAACATATCTATTTATTTTCTTCTAGATTACCTCCCTTAATACAATAATATTTCATACACTTTTGCAGTTGTATGCTTTACCATTGACAGAACGGGCAATATTCATAACAGTAGTTTATAATACTGATTTGTATGTAAATCGTAGGATTCTAGTTTTAAGCCATAGTTGTAAGACATTTTGCAGTATTGTGCATAAAATATAAATTTTGTTCTAAGTATGAATTAGTTTAAGTCATTAATATACTTAAATCTAAATTGTAAGTCAATATCTATAAGTTATAGATGTAAATCACTGGTTATAAGTCTCGGTAATAATTGTTTTTGTGTTTTAATTCGTAGAACTCCATTTAAATTTATTTTTTTCAATTTAATCTAAATCAAATTTAAAAATGTTAATTTTAAGTTCTACAATTTTTTTTTAGTTTTTCGCAGAACATCTCTTTGTGAATAATTACGTTCCGCTTGACAACAATGAGAATATAGAAAGAAGGGGTCTTAGATTAAATTTACTTTAACAATTAGAAATTAATAAATGAACGAATAATCCGAATATAACATTAATTAATAAAGTAAGGAAAATTATATATTCACCGCTTCTCAGCATGTTCACATTATCAAAACAATATAACACATTTAAATACACCAATTAAGAAAACATTATCACTTAAATACGGTGACATTTCAATTGTAAAAACCTGAAAGAATAGAGAATTTTAATTATGTTCCAACTAAATCGGTTATACCGATAATAAATCATTATTTTTAAAAACCCGTCCTAATTAGAATGGGGGGGAGTAAATAAAATCATCAAAATGAGTCATCACAATGTGGATTATCCGCAGTTTAAAAATGGTCTTGAACGCCGAAACAGCTGTCACAATAATAAAAACTAAAAATTCTTGCAGAATTTTTTTTTTTTTTTAGCATTACAATATACAATATATGAAGAATTCGCATCCTAGCTATTTCTCACTGATTAATAAGTTGTAAGTCAGTAGTTCTAAATCTTTCTTGTAAGTCATTAGTAATAAATTTTAGAAAATAAAACAATAACTTTGTTCACATATCTTTTATTTTATACTTTTGCCCACCGGGTTTCGCTACTATCGTAGCTTCTTCAGGGTAGTGTACTACAACTGTTGTAAAGTGATGTAAACGAAGTTATTGTTTTATTTTTTTAATTATAATGTCACATCTGCAAATTACCGCTTCATATGAAAATAAAAAAAATATATGGAAAAAAAAATTAACTTTACGGTATTAGTCACACATCTAAATGATATGCATTATTTGTAAAGCGCCCTTGAGGTGATTTTCCCATGAAAACGGCGCTATAGAATTTCTATATCTTGTCTTATAATTATTATAATAATATAACTTATAATTATTATCTTGTCCTATAGTTAATAATATATTAGAGAAATTTCCCATTACCCAAAATTTCTCACTTCCTCTTAATACCTCCCTCCTTTGACGTTCTGTCTCTTTTTATATGTTCTCCTATTGCAATATAACTAAGCATATGTTTGCTTTGTTTTAAATTTAACCCTGACGAAGCTTGGGATAAGTGAAACTGGTTGGTGATAAATTAAAAATAAATTATTGGTTCAAAACAAAGTGTAAGTCAAACCACAAAGTAATTTTCATCCACAAAAATATATATTTTTTAAATTTTAAATAACTTTCTTTATTTCATCTTCGTCTTCTTTTTATAGATCGGCGTACTTACCTATGTAATCGGAGATGCCGCATCTGCTAATGTCAGGAATACGAAAAAATGAGGAATCAAAAAAAGCTGTTTCTTTAGTTCCTTCTTTGGTCACTTACCTAGATGACCTTGTAAATCCGTAAACTGAATGCCAAATAATATAATGTTGTGTAAAATGTTACTTTTTTAATCATATGTGTCACAATAGAGACTCTTAAAACACGGGAAACAGCCTCAAGGCCTTTTGTGTTTTCTCGCAAAGGCAAGATTCGTTTACATTTAAATTCTAAAGTGCTTGTCAAACAGAAAAAGAGAACTGGTTGAATCCTTCGTTCTCTCCGCTCGTTCGGCAAATACGTTTATTTTTCACGTTTTTCTTCTGGCAACATTCGGTTGAATATGTATTTGCACAAGCCGATGAGCACGCGGAACATCAATTTCCTCAACCCATTGTGCTAACAATAAAACCTTAGGTACTTCAGGTGAAAATCTTCTCGAAGATCTGATGAAAAAACCTCAAGGTGTTGTAGAGGAGAAGATGGAGGATATTTTAAGCGTTTATTGATTGCCTTGTGCTTGAAGAATGTAATAAATGGAGAGACTTTGTTGCATTCGTCGGGAGTATTGGCTGTCGAAGTTGCATTGAGTGAAATGCTACTTCTATCTTAGCAACAGCAACAGCTTAGAGTGAGGTTGAGTCAAGTTTATTTTTCTGTTATCATTGATTATAGCGAGGTTAAGTGAAATATTTATATTTGTAAAAAGCATTAACTTTGTGGCTCGCCATAAATTACAATAAAAAACACATAAATTTGTTGTAGACCACTTTTATTTTATCAAAACTCTACCGGTTTCGGAAGCACCCTTCCTTCATCAGGAGAATATTAAAATAAAAGTGGTCTACAACAAATTTATGTGTTTTTTATTGTGAAATATTTATCTTGTTTTTGTTGGTTTGGGTAAGGTTGTGTTAAACGATCATTTTTACTTTGAGTATGGTTACGTAAAATGATTTTTTCTTAATTTTTTGCTGTCATTGAAGTCGCGTAAAATGATTTTGCTTTCTTATTTGCTTTAAGTGAGGTTAACTGAAATGTTTTTTTTGCCTGTGTTACTTTCAGTGAGGTCAAGATAATTGTTTTATCTTTCTTTTTTGATTCTGGTCAGGTTGAGTTTTTGTTACTTTGAGGGAAATGAGTATTTTGTCTTTGTTTTTTTGTTATACAAATACCCCACAAGAGTCCCAACTGCTCTAAAACGTCTGGAGCCAGTGAGACTATGGCATCCTCAATTGGCGAATGTTATGAGGCTGAAGGTATTGGGGGAGGGGAAGGAGAAAAGAAAGAGTAAGGTGGGGAAATACCTGGCTACCAAACACGTCTAAAAGCCATTTCAAGCAACGTTTCAATTCTGATGGTGATCTTTCACCAGGGTGATACTGAGAGTGTTTTCCACTCTGGAACGTGCGCAAATATACTATATATTATCTTTAAATGAATCAATTGTGAATCAGCACAAAATAATTTAATAAAATTTACTATGAACCCGCGACCTTCGGATTTGTAGTCGAGAGCCTTACCCCTCGACCATGGAGGTCGTCAAAAGGTAGAGGTTGCTTTGATATAGGTAGGTAATCATTTTTCTTTAACGCTGAGTGAGATATATACTATGCCTCTGTGCCTTAGAGTAAAAAAAATGTTCTTGTGTTTGTTGTATTGATTGAGGTTGAGTGATATATTGATTTTGCATTGTTTACTGTTATATTATGTTATTTTGGTACCTTCGTTGTTCCTTGATTTTTTTTGAATTTCTAGTTTCTAATGTAAATATTATTTAATCATTGAAGAAGACAATATTAACAAATTTCAGATGAAACATGAAACCGAAAGAAATATAGAAAATAAAAAGGAATCGAACCCGGGATCTTTGTTGTCCCGATGAGAGGTCCTTGGTTCGATTCTCAGATGCAAATGATACCTTTTTTATTTTTTATATCTTTTTCGGATTCATGTTTCAAATGAAATTTGTTAATATTATCTTCTTCAATTATTAAATATTACAATTAGGTTTATAAGCTTCAATAATTTAAAATAAATGTTATTATATTTCACAGAATTTATTCAGATTCTCTCACCACTTATTTTTATTTTCGCCTATGTTTATAATTTTTCTTTGATTATATCATTAGTTTTCAGTACACATCGTCTAGGAAGAAGGGACCATTGGTATCAAAGCATGGAGATTTAGTAAAATAATGGTTTAAGCAAAACAATTTATTATCATTTGATTTGAATCGTAAAAATTCAAAATTTTTGTAATTTTACTTAGTTGTTGTCTGCGAAGCGGTTGATTGGCGACTAGTCTGTTATGCAATGAGTTGGAATATTGTCATTATTTGTCACCGTCGTATGTAACGGTAACTAACTTTCAATGTACAAATGAAAATTTATTGATTTACTCACGCAATTGGATAATGCTGACGAGACAGATTGCAAAGGTCATTGCATCAGTATCCTCTCCTTCTAGTAATCCCTTTAACGCAGCATTCTTTTACTCTTTCCGAGAGTCCCTTTCTGCCAGTTTCAGATGGTTTGGGAGGAGATCACAGATTAAATGTGGCGGATCGATGCAAAGAGGCTGATCGAAAGGCAGGAGTCAATCAGAGGGCTATAAGGCCGCATTATTCAATGGTCCGGCGTTTGTTGGAATCTTTTTATTACTGCATAAAGAATCTGTTTTAATTAAAAAATTTCAGCGCCTTCCTGATCGATCATAAATGTAATTATGGATATAGGGTTGAGGGAAAGAGGGACGTCGGAGAGGAATATTTTATTAGTTCGACAAATCAATAAGATAAGTATTTTGTTTTTAAAGAAAAAAATATTTATTATTTAAATTTAAACAGGTTTAACATTCATTAAAATCAAATCAGAAATACAACCTTTTCCGAGAGTCCTTCGATCTACAGTATATTTTAGAATTTTTTTAAAATATATAAATAATTTTTAAAAGGGGAAAAAAATAATTACTATCCTTTCCCGGCACGTTTTTTTTAATAAGCTACACTAAAGTTTTGTAATCCACATTTAATAAATCATTAAAATTATTATTTATGAAAAAACGAAACTCCACCAAATTATTTATTTATATTTTTAATTTTTTTCTGGCATTTTAAAGAAAAAGAATTTTTTAACGATGTTCAACAACAATTTAATATATTTTGTAAAACATAGGTAGGGCGGTCAGGAAAAGTAATATAACTGATTGCTTTTGATAAATGCTACGCCTATATAAATTTTATAAAATATATTTTCTTTAAAAACATTAGGCCTATCGTAATACCTAATAATTTTTTCTAACTAAAAAATAATGCGTCTCCGACGTCCCTCTCCCCTTTAAATTCCTAATTTTGTTTTCCTCTTTCTGACAATTTTTAATAGGAAATTCTTGATCACACATAATATCTTAGGCAATAAAAGATTAATAAGAAAGGATCAAGTCAAGAGTTTCAACAACCGCAGTTTGCTGTTTTGCATACTGTGTCTGTCGAGAATTTTAAAATAATTGCCATTTTTGACGTCTTGTCTTATCTTAATAATCTTATTGAAATATCTTATCTTAAATACTGCAGCTCGCAGTAACTATGTTTAACTCAAATGGGCTCCGAATCCATACTACTACATAGTAGGCGGATAATCGAAATCGTAACAGTAAGTTAAGTTTTTTAATAAACTTAAAATACTTTTACTGTATGTAGTCTAATATAAACACATATTATTTATAATTTTGAAATTCGCAATTAATCGTGGTGGGATTCAAAATTAATTTGAATTTTAAGCGAGTGGAATATAAACAAGTGGAATAAAGTCATGAATTTTTATTAACAAGAAAATTTCAGTTTATAAACTGATCAATTTTTACTTTTTAATTTACATATTGCTTATTTCTAACAGGTACTTACCATTAACGTATATGTTTTTAACATCTTACTCTTAATATGATTAATCTAGATACACTTATTTTTATTTAACTGGGAATTAAACTGTACATCTCAATCCCTACAGTAAACAACTTTGTCTGCGGGATTTGTTTTTTATATTTGTCTAATATCTTATTTATGTTTCGTACGGTGTGTGTGGAAGTCTTTATTGTAGCTTGTATCTAAAGTATGGTGGTAATAAATTATTAAGAAATATGTAAATAAAATATAAAAAAAAAAAACAGTGCGTTAAAGTGATTTTTTTTTTAAATTTAACTCTCATTATATTTATTTCCTCGAGTATTTTCCGTGTTGATTTATATGTATTACACTTTAAAATTTATACAGCTTATAGATTATGTAGCCCAGCTTTTTATCGTTTGCCTCAAATGTAAAAAATCGCCGAATTCCAGCCGAATCCCGAATCCTGGAGTGCCATATTGATAAAACGATTTTTTTCCTAGTAGTTGGCTACCAACTTCAGTCAATCTACTTTCGAAATCATTTTTATTTTCGTCTTATCTTATTTTAATAAAAAAAATGTTATTTTAAGTTCCTTTACGCTCCGATAATTACAAATATGCGTTAGAATGTTATTTAAGTAAACAATTTGCAAAAACTTTGTTGCATTTTTCGCGCAAGGAGAAAAGTTCAAAGTGGTAGGTAGTCTAAATAGGTGCTCGGGTTCATAGAGAAAAGTTTGTCCAAATCTGGGCGACGGATGCATATGCCGGATTGGAAGAGGCCGGTTTAGATAAACCCCTTGCCCTCTCTAGTCGGACTCTCTGGACCCATCGCCTTGCACCGCAGTGGGAGGGATGGATTATTAGGTGGACCCACTGACTCCCAGATTCTTATCCATACCTCATAACTTTTCGTTTCCAGAAATATAAAAATATATGAAAATTGAAAAAAAATAATAATATAACCTAATATAATATTATGTTATCAATTTTTAATTATAAATTATTTTTATTGAGATTTAAAACCCTCATTTTAATATTTAATCATTGTAGGAAATAATATTAACGTCTGGGACTCGAACCCATGAACTCTGCCTATCCGGGGCAAACGCTTAACCAACTTAGCGAATGAGACCAGTTAAATTTAAGCCATCTTCATTGATATCATATCTCAAATTCAAGATTTGTCAATATTATCATCCATTTTTAATCCCATATTATTGGCAACTATCTTTACAATGAAGATGCGACTGAAATCTTTTTATTTTCTGTCGTCTTTTTCCGTTTTCGTGTTTCATTTAGGTTATGTTAATATTATTTTCTACAATTATTAAATATTATGTCATCATTTTTACATTATATATACATAATAACCAATGCTGATGCTCCTGGGAAGACCTTCTAACTTAATTAATTGCCTCGCAGGAAATGCGGATATTTTTCGGAAGATCTACAATGAGTTTAGACGCGAACTAGACATTTAGTTTTAATTGTATTTTCTATCCACATATAAACTTTTTTGTTAATTGTTATGGCTACGTTACTTTATATTATGTTAACTGTGTAATTGTAATTTGATCACGTTTACAATGTATTTGTTTGTAACTGTTTTTGAAAAATAAATAAATAGATACCTTCCAATATTCCTCTTCCCCATTTCCATCCTCTCCCCATTCCCTTCAATCTCACAACATACCCCAATTAGCGATGCTATAATCCCACTGGTTCCAGACAGTCGGGAGCAGTTGAGACTCTAGTAAATACATTTAAAAAATTATGTAAAAGGATTACTAAAACTAATATAGATTTTCATCGAAAGACATTATATATGCATAAATGAAATAATTCACATTTTGAAAATACCGCCAAGACTGAATGAGTGTATTCATTTTCTTAGATCTAATTTTGACTCATCTCCTTCTTCCTTTTGCAGATAAAATTATTTGCAATCCTAACTTTATTTACAGCGCACAAGTATTTACAACTGTTTAGAGATTTAAGTTTTCCAAAGAAAACAACGACCGTTGAAGTGGCAAATCTTGTTTATCACGGAGTTTAGTTCTGGCATCTGGTAAGTCAGGAACCTTCAAATGTGGCCTTTGACTTAAACAGTAATTTTTATTTGGAAAGTTGAAAATAATCTAAATATTTAGTGGGAAAATTACATTGGAGAGTGCGCATAATCTATTAATGCATGTCTTCGAAAATTACGATGATTTTCAGTTGAAATAATTTAATTTATAATTTTTTTCTAAATTATGAGAAAAGATGTTTATAAATCTTAGATGGCCAATCCATCTTTTTACTACACTTCTTCACAAAAACTCGTTTCCCCTTAGGAAGATTTCTTACAGTTTCCTTATTCAAATATTGCCATAGTTATTCTTGCCATTCTCTCAATAAATACTCTCAGCATTACCCTAGTAAAAGACAACCATTCAGAATCAATTCGTTGTTTAAAATGATTTTAGATGGTGACCAGATCTGAATAGCCAGGTACTTTCCAACCTATAGAGGGTAATAAACCAAAATGAAAGTAGTTTTTGAAAATATAAAAGTAAATAGTACCATAAGCAATAAAACAAATTTCAAGTCGTAAATAAAAATAATATTAGAAAACAGGAGAACTCCCTCCCGACATCGATGCTACATATACCATAGATTTGTTATTCATTATTTTTTTTTTTTTTTTTTATATATTTATTTCTTGCTAAAGCAATCCCGATGAGTTTCAAAACTCATTTTAGGACGGGAGGAATTTACAATACATATAAGTAGGAGATAGTACATACAATTTTACATTGACAGCAAAATATCAAAAATAGAAGTTTCACATACAGACAGAAATATTTTTATAAGGCCAAGTTAAATAGAACAACACACAAGAGAAAACATATAAGGGAACAACAAAATATACAAATATGGATTTACTGATTTTCGTTTTTAAATATCCTTAAAAAGTATTCCTTTATACCATCATTTTGGGATTTTTTATTTTTCTGGATGGTTTTGTACATATCTGGAAGCGAATTATAAAGTGTGTAGGCAATGTAGTTTAAAGATTTTATTCCATATTTTGTAGTGTGTGTTTGAGGAATGCGGATTTTATTGTTATTTCGAGTATTGTGGTTGTGGATGTCTTGATTGTAAAGTGGCTTGACGTTAGTGTGAGTTGATTGTTGAGTAATTTGTAGGATGGTGCTGGTGATTTCATACTTAGGAAGGATCGTGATTGGAAGGATACCGGAAACTGAGTAGATGTCCCTGACATGAGTGTCCCATGGAAGTCCAAAAACATTTCTGAGGGCTCGGTTTTGAACCACCTGCAGATCAGCAATCAATTTCTTCGAGGCAAAGCCCCAGATACAGCAGAGATAGGAAATGTGTGAATGTACCATGGCGTAATATACTGCAGTTAGTAACGGAATGGGTAGTAATCCTTGAAGTCTATATAGCACACCAGTTATGGGGTAATTTTCTCCTTTACATGATTTATGTGGAGATCCCACGAGAGTTGAGAATCTACTATAAGGCCCAAATATTTTGTTGTCGTTTTCTTTTCGAGGCAGTTGTCACCAATTTTGATATCGAGGCTGGAATTTTTCTTGTTGCCGAATAGTAAATAATGCGTTTTTTTACGTTAAGGGTCAGTTTATTTATTCTCAACCAGGTTGTGAGATGGGAAACATCGGCATTCATTTCCATTTCGAGTTCCGCTAGGTTTTTTTTGTTATAAAAAAATTACAGTATCGTCCGCATAAAGTTGAAGAGTTCCTTTAATGCCCCACTTTGTTATGTCATTAACATATATTAGAAATAGCAACGGTCCAGGAATTGATCCCTGTGGCACTCCACATATTATTTCACCCAATTCACTCATTTCTCCACCCAGTTCTACTGCCGAAAAGCGATTTGATAGGTAAGATCTGAAAAGTTCCAGAGGAGTACCAACAATACCCAAATGTTTCAGTTTTCGATCAATACGTTATGGTCCACCGTGTCAAACGCCTTCTTTAGATCAATAAATATTGCCGCTGTAAAATCTCCATGGTCAATATGTTTCTGCAGATTTGATATGAAATCGAAAGCTGTACATTTAGTGTTAGATCGTCGTCTGAAACCGTATTGTTTTGAGGTGAGAATTTTGTTTTGTTCGAGATATTTCAATAGTCTTTCTTTGATGACACATTCAAAAATTTTGAAGATAGCTGGAAGTATAGAGATTGGACGATAATTTTGGACATTTTTTTTACATTCGTCTTTATGTATAGGAATAATTTTTGCAACTTTTGGTTTGTCTGGAAAGATACCTTTTGACAGAGAGAGATTTATTAAGAATACGAGGTCATCCACCAGTTCCTCCTTGCAGTTTTGGAGAAGGAGAGAGGTTATACCATCGGAACCAGCTGCCGCTTTAGATTTGAGGTTGGATATGATCCGTAAGATTTCTGTTTTATTTGTCCTGATCATGTTAAAAAGATTGTTTTGCTTGAGGTGCCGTGTAGATGGTATTTAAATCAGTTTTTGAAGTTTTTATGACTGATGCGAGACTCTCCCCAACTGAGAGAAAATATGTGTTGAAAGCGGTTGCAATCTCCTTTTGTTCTTTTACTTCTTCGTCATTTATGACTAGCAATTTACAAGCTATTGTTGGGTTTCGGGAGCTATTTGATATAATGGAGTTAATTGTTTTCCATGTTCGTTGTGACTTATTCATGTTTTCATTAAGCAAATTCGTATAATACTTAGTTTTAATATATCTTCTATAGTTGGTGACAGTATTACGAGCTTTATTTTTTTCTGTTGTCAAAAGAATACTTCCTTGATTTCGTTTCCAAAGTTTAAATATGCTATTTCGTTTTTTAATCAGCCTATCAAGTTCTGCATCAAACCATGGAGTATTGTTAGGTCTTTTGTCTCCTATATTAGTTTTTAGTTTTGTTTTACACGAATTCATAACATTTTGGAGATAGTCAGCGAAGTTATTATAATTTTTGTTTACATAGTCAGACGAATGGGTAAATTTACAAGTTTTAAGTGTGTTATTTAATTTTTTGATAATTTATTTTGTAAGCATTTGATAGGTTTCTTGCGGATCTGTTATTGGGGAGGTTTTTTAGGGAATTTTCATAATCCAATATAAGTATATTATGGTCACTAAGGGGATCATCAATATTTGAGATTTTTCCGGAACTATTTGTCCTATTTGTAATTATGTGGTCTATTAGCGAGCTGGTGTTGTTAGTTACTCTTGTGGGAAATATTGTGTTACATACATAAAAGTTATACGATTTCAAGGTGTGAATATATTTCCGTGCAATATCAGTGTCTTTTGAAATATCGATATTGGAATCTCCAATAAGTAATGTGTCTTGTTTGTTTTTATTTAATATTATTTCTAAAGAGTCAAA
>JAHDVE020002459.1:0-29870 GCA_022606495.2 Halesus radiatus | reverse complement strand
CCTGGCTATTCAGATCTGGTTACCAAACACGGCTAAAAGCCATTTCAAGCAACGTTCCAATTCTGAATGGCGGTCTTTCACTAGGGCGATACTGAGAGTATCTTCCACTCTAGCGAAGTAAGAATAACCTCGTCGAATTTAATGTTTCAAAGACTGTGTCTGATTACGTCTAAAAGGGATCGAAATGACAATCTAGTCTCCTTTAATGAAAGCAATCTTCCCAACAAGGCCTCCATCGATATGCTTAGTGTAACTTTAAGTGACCAGCTCAGATATGAGGACTCCATCGAAGCCATAGTAAAGTTAGCCTCTTGGAAGCTGGGCGTATTGTGCACCCTCCACACAGCATCTCCAAAGATGATATAGGCCTTGAGGGAAATTATTCCCCTCAGGGTCTCATGTGTGGAGTTTCTGTTAAAAAAAAGATAAGGGCAGAAAATAGATGAACTGAACAGCACCAAGGTTTTCTAAAGTGGAATCATCAATTAATAAGTGATTGGTTTTGGTGGTAAAACATAACTATAACTTCAACAGTCATTAGTCCTTACGATTTTGTCAATAGCACACCCTGTACACGTACATCTCTGAGAAGGGCGGGTGTAGTCAGTGTGAGTGCTAGGGTAATTAGATTCCCGGAGAGGCCGGCGATTGGTCATTTTAGCATGTACAGTAGGATTACATTTATTGGAAACTCAAAGGAATTCAAACCAAACTTACCCAGTTTCCTGAATAACCTCACTGCTACCCGCTACCCGCTACCTAGTCCACCCCAATCTACCCACACTCGGTGTACCCATATACGTACACCTTCTGTAATTTATTTGATCGGGTCAGTCGGAGTTGAAATACAGAAAATGTCCAGGTATTTTTTGCACCGTTTGGAGAAAATTAAAAAGTGAAATAGTACTGGTATGACGTGGTAGCTTTTATATAACATTGTAATTGATATTGAAAGGTTTTTAAGAAATAAACTTCCATTAATGATCGCAGATACCAATTTATTTTTTTTCATCGTTCTGACCAGAATATGCACATTTTCCAACAAAATTTAGTACGAGAAATCTCTCGGTCTCGGTATTAGGGTTATCGAATCGGCTGGCCGAATTTATGTAAATAAAAGTGTTAACAAAAGACTATGAAGATTTCACTTAAAAAAACATTTTTAATTTTTTCAAAATGCTAATTATGTTTACCAATAAAGTTTTCCGGTGACTCGCGCCCGCGGTCGGTGGAATATTCATTTCGGTTGAAAATTACAAATAATAATTCTAATCTGAAATTTCCCCTAGTTTGTTTGGTTGTTTGCCTCCTGTGTATATTCGTGATAAAGCTCTCAAACTAGGATCCATCCATCAGAAGAATACCTCATCCATTAGTCTATGCAAATGGAAGTGATTGTTTGTGGCGTAACATTATTCTGGGATACTTCGCTAAGGCCCGCGTCTCTCGCTAAGCGCGCGAGGAGTAAGGATCTTCTTCCATCACAAAATACTGTTTCAAAATATCCTACGTGCTTATTTTTATTGACTTACCCCATGTCTTGGGGAAAAATACAGTGTGACCATGTTCTGCTAAACTTTGCATATTATTTGAATTTCGTAAAATCGCTTACTTTTTTGGTGATCGTTTAATTTGTCGAACTTCATTTTGATAAAAAAATTTAGAAGTATTAAGTATTATTATTTATTAAATTAATAGTGACAAGTTTTTTTAAAAGCCACTGTATTTAATATGTAAATATCTACATTTTATCTATATGCAAAGCTCCCCTCTTCACGGTAAACAATTTACCTACTAAAAATAATGACAAGTAATAGTCAAATAATAAGAAAATAGAACAAATTAAAATTAAGAATAAGTGATGAGAGTAGGTAAGTAATTAATTAAAAATGAAAAAAATAACTGAAAAATTATTTATTATAACATATTAAAAAAAAATTAAAAAATTATTAGAAATATATTTTTTTATATTTATTATTATTATAAATAAAATAAGGATAATAGCAAATCACGAAAAATGAAATAGTAATAGTTATTATTATTAACATTTATTTTAGTAATATTATAAATAACTATTTAAAAAAAAATTACTATTAATAATATTTAATTGACGAACAACACTTTTTACAATTTCTAAAATTTAAAATTTATGTAATTGCAAACCAGTTGTAAAAGTACGACTTTTTACTGGTACACGACTGGTACACCAGGGGTTACTAGGACTTGGAACACGTGCTCAGTGGATGGGAAGGAGGTTGGAGTTTAATCGACCGGTATACATGGCAACCACATAAGTCAATATTTTTGGAATTTAGGATGAGCAGGAATAAAGGAATTGACCGAGTTCTTTTTTTCTCTTTGCGTCTACCTTGTTCTAGCCTCTTCTTGTCTATTCTTGGCTCTTCATCCATCTTCTTGACTCTTTTCGCCCATTTTTGACTTTTCTTGGATCTTCTTGCATTTTCTTGCTTCTTCGTGGACCTTACTAACTTAAATAATCTTCACGCAGAGGAGACGGACCGCTACACCTCGTCCCGGCACACACTCTCCGAACACTCCCCGGCACACACTCTCCGAACACTCCCCGGCACACACTCTCCGAACACTCCCCGGCACACACTCTCCGAACACTCCCCGGCACACACTCTCCTCTCAGCCACACGAACACATCGATTTATACTTGTTCCAGTTCTAACGGCTCCTGACATAACCCGACTTAAGCACTCGATGAATCAGATCGCGCTATTTCCTCGGGCGTTACCGAACCTGGCTACCATTCAGCCTTAAAAAGTTCCAAGACTTACATTTATAATTTCTTCAAAAGATGCGTAATCACTTTGTGGTGAAGTAATTAAAAGTTCATTCTTTCATTTACGTAATTAAAAATTAATTAATTTATTTACGTAATTTAAAATCAATTTATTTATTTAAGTAATTAAATAGTTATTCATTTATTTACATAATTAAAAATCAATTTACTTATTTAAGTAATTAAAAAGTTATTAATTTATTTACACAATTAAAAAAAATGTATATATATATATATATATATATTTACATAATTAAAAATTAATTATTGTACATATTTACTCGTACATACATATTTTTTAGTTGCCAAAGGGTTATTTATATAAAATTACAGCAATTTACTAAAAGATCACTACTCAGGTATACATTCCAGAACCAAGTCCAGCTGGTTTTCAGTAGTGCCTCTATAAATTAGAAAAAGTTGAAGTTACATGTCTTACATAAAATCTAAACACTTAAATAAAAGAAAATAAAAGAATTTTTAAATGGAAAAATTACGAACTCACTGACACAAGCATCTATTTCATTATTTATCAATTATGATATTGTATTGCCGACTGTCCAGTCAGCAACTATTTTCTGCAGATCTTCCCGAAGCACTGCAGCGATGTTGATGTTTGAATAGATGGTGGTATTTCATTCCAAAGTTTTGTTGAGGAATAGCTGTAACTACCCTCAAATATAGGGGTTCGAACAGGTAAATGGTCTCTTTGACAAGTATTGTATATATGCACGAGAGTCACGCGACCACTGAAGTTTATCAAAACCTTCGAATTCATCAAATTGTACATTTAACACATTTTCATTTAACGTAACTTCCTTCTGTTCGAAATACTTAGTATTTAATGCCGATAAAGGAAGGGCATAGCAATATTGGACACGTTGCAATTCTTTATTAGTTCTTTTCGATAAAGGGGGAGCATGCACTGTGTCTCTATTGTCCAATATTGAGAGAACAAAACTATCGGTAATAAAGTAACTAAATTGTTAAATTTTAATTATGAAGAATTAAAAAAAAAACACCAGCAATGGCTTTTTGTTAGTTATTATTAATGTAATGATATGAATGAAATCTGAATCAATTTTTTTGCCGGTCTTCTAAATTCACAAATATGCATAGAATTACACTCTGTGATGATATGGCTAAGGTTTCTAGGCCCCAGACAGGTCAATTAGAATAGTTTTCTTGTATAAGGAGTACAAAAATAGTGAAAATGGGAGATCGACTCTACGAAGGGTATATTTTTTTTGATTTAAGGGCATCAACCGCTCCAAAGCAATAAATCTCGTTGAGTGGGGACTGTTCCAATTATAGATATAGGGGTTCTGTTATTAAAAAAACAGAGCTCAATAACTGGCTATAATTTTATCTTTTATTTTATTTTATTTTTATTGTATAATATTAATTATATACAGTGGGAACTTATACCCGCTAAGCCACTGCAAGTAGCTTGTCAGCAGGAGTTTATTTCAAAAATATAATATAATACAACAATAAATTACAATCATCATACAAATGTAGGGCAAAATTATTATATTTAGGCGCATGCATCTTGTGATGTACATAAGTTGAAAAAAAAATTAAAGAGAAAAATAATGGTAAAAGCATTACAGTTTTGTTATTGAGATACTAGAGTCCAATTTTATAACACCGATTTAAATAATATTATAAAAATGTCAATATCATAAAAAATATCAAAATTATAAAAGTACCAATATTATAAAAGTATCAATATTATAAAAAATATCAATATTATAAAAACATCAATACTTTTAAAAATATCAACATTATAAAAACATTAATATTACAAAAATATATACAAAAATATAACTATTACGTAAATATCAGAAATATCAAAGCATCTGTAAGTATTAAATAGATTAAGAAATAAAAAATTAAAAAATATATACATAAAACAGCAGTACAGGTTGGTTACAATGAGGATAGAGGAGCTATACAACCAAGGAGACCGTCATATTTGTTACCATCAATACACAAGGTTACTTTCCAAAAGCCAACACTTTAACATCAGTGAGAATTTCATCATAGGACAATTGTTTTTAAATTCGTAAGGCAATTTGTTAAATATAGATGGTACAATGTATTCAAGGGTTCGTTGACCATATTTATTTTGAAATATTGGCACTATCATTCCTATATTTTGTGTGAAACGTGTATTGTGTACATGATCCATCACTGCCTTATACGGACTTTCAGATATATGTTGCAGTAGAATTTTATGCCACAAAAGACCATGAACAGGTAATACATTAATTGATTTGTACATGATATCAATGTCTCGCCTTTGCTTAAAAACTGTTTTACTTACTAGCAATTTTACCATGGCGTTTTGAATCAGCTGTAAATGTTTTATGTTGGTCTTACAGGAGTGTCACCAAGAAGTTATACCATACCTTATAGTCGAATCTGCTAGAGACAAATAAATTAGTCTCATAGTTTTTATAGGCACATATAATTTTACCTTGTGGAGTCTTCCTACAATGGCTCGAAGTCGCTTACAGAGGTTGGAAATTTGTACGTCCCATTTCATATTACAATCCACCGTAACACCTAGATAGATACACGTACTGGTTGATTAATTCGATACTTGTACACGCCCAGGGCTGTTTGGTATTATTGTGAATGCAATTAAATGAATGGGATATGATTACAGGTGCCTCGCTGTACCTTGCATGCAGGGATCTTATATTCATCAATTTCGTTTTTTTACCATTGATTATTAGACCAGAGTCATGTGACCATTTTAATAAAGAAATAAAGTCTAGCTGTAACAGTTTTATTACAGTATCCAAATTTTCATGGGATATTATAAGTGCTGTATCATCAGCGTATACATAATGTTTAACAAACGAGAATATTTTGTTCATAAGTGATACAAAGATAATATAGATCGTTGGACCTAAAATTGACCCTTGTGGAATTCCTGTTTTGACATTTCTTCTTTTACTAAATTTGTCTGATATTTTTACCTGGATTTGGCGGTTGGTTAGGAAGTTTTTGAATAGTTTGAGAAAGTTTCCTCTTACCCCTATTGTCTCCAAAATATTTAACAATTTCATCGGGTCTATAGTATCAAATGCCTTTGAATTGTAAACAGTATCAAAACATGTCTTTTATTATTCAGTTCATTATTTATATAGTTAGAGAAATCCTGAAGTAACATTTCAGTACTTTTTTTTTTTGAAAACCAAATTGATTAGGATCTATTAAAGAAAAGCACTCCAAGTATTTGCTTAGTTTTAAAGATATGTATTTTTCAAGAATCTTTTCTAGAGCGGGTAATATACTAATCGGTCTATAGTTTTCTATATCAGTATGTTTCCCATTTTTGTAAATAGGTCTGATAATACTACATTTGAGTTCATCTGGTATCACAGCTTGTGTTGATCAGATGGGTTAATATAGGACCCAAAATATCTATGTGTCTTTTTATGTCAAACATTCGGATATTATCTATGCCAGGGGACTTTGAATTTTTGAGAAGTTTGACTATACTCAGTATGTCTGCGAGTGATGCTCGTGATATATACAAACTTTGCGGTGACTCTATCGGGACAATATTTGACGCCTTAAAATCACATTTATGAACCATTGAGGCTATGTTATCTGAAAAATAATTAACAAATTGGTTTGTAACATTTTCCGCAGATTGATTTTTTTAACATAAACCTACTAATTACATCGTCACAGTTACTCTTTGTCCTACGTCCTAGAATTTTATTTATTTCATCCCATGTTTTTTTTGATATCTGAAAAATTATTCTTAAATTTATCATTGAAAAAGGTTGTTTTACTTTTTATTATTAATTTAGTAACAAAATTACGAAAAGATTTGTATTGTTTTTCATAAATTGCATTTGTTGGGGAGCTTTTCCACCGCTTAAATAAAGAATCTCGTTTTTTAATGTGTGATAGAATATCTTCTGTCATCCATTCTTTTATAATCCTAGGTCTTGCATTGGGTTTTACATCTATAAATATTTTACTATTTTCATATACTTCGTTAAACTTGTTTTTTATTTGACTATATAAATTATTGCAATCATTTGTCTGAAGCAAAGCATTCCAGTTATAATTTCTAATTGAAAAATCTATTCGTTTTTGAGATAAAATTGAGACTTTCCGCCCTTTATTTGTAGGCCGTTTATTAGTTTTATAGTATGGAATGTTCACAGCTGTTGCAAAGTGGTCTGCAATGATGAAGTCACAAACACATGCGTAGAGTATGTCAGTTTCTTTGTGTTTGCTATTATATCTAACAAAAATATGATCCAAACATGCTCGTGTCATTTTACCATTTGCTATAGCTTCCCTTGTAACGTCGTTTATACATTTTGTAAAATAGTTATTTGAAAGAGCATTTTCATAGTGAATAATCACAGGATCTATATAATATAACAAATCAATATTTATGTCACCAAATATTAGCATATTTTCATTAGGGTTTGAACATTTTGTTAATATTGATGAAAGTTCATTGATAAATGATTGTTTACTAAGATTTGGTGGTCTATATATTGCTAGTACATTGAGTATAGAATTATTTGGTAATGTTATTATACAGGAAATATTCTCGAACAACTTTGTTTCAAGTAAATTTTGGGTGAAAGGTAAAGTATCCCGAATATATAAGGTTATACCCCCTCCAGATTTGGATGTGCGACAGTAACTAATGCTACTGTAACCAGGAATTTCGAAAAGACAAGTATGTTCCCTTTTATTGAAGTTTCACATAGCATTAGGATATCTATATTATTCCAACAATTTTGGAGGTTAGCATGTAAAACATCCCAGTATTTAGATATGGATCGAATGTTTAGTTGAACGCAAGTAAAATTACCTATATTATGGCCAATTTTATGTTCTTCCGTCCACTGTTTCAAGTCATTAGTCCTCGTGTAGATAACATCACCGTCGTCATCAATGTATTTACACGCCATAATCGATGGTGGCAAAGTCCTTGGAAAGAGCAGCCTTATAAGCTGGGCAGGTGTCCTTGTCTCCAGTCGAATGTCCAGCGGGCTTGCCAAACCTGGTACAGGTGGCACATACTGGCTTGGCGGCAGCTTTTGGGCAATCTGTCCTGGCATGACCTTCACCTGCACAATGTCCACATCTTTGCTGGTCCTTGCAGAACTTGAAGGAATGTCTGATCATTTGGCACTTGGAACACACTGTAAGCCCAATAAAGTCACGAACGCGGCACACATTCCAGTCAACAAAGACCTTTCCTTGCTTCACCAGCACGTGACGTAGATGGGCAGGCACCTCGTAGACCCGGTGGCATGTCGATCCTGTCCGAGCACCAGCTAGATGACTTAGCTTGTACGTTTTCACTGTGGGTTCTAAGTCTGCGTTTTCCTGGATTCCCGTTAAGGCACTCCTGAGAAAAACACTCATCTGTAAGGTCCCGAGGAACATTAAAAAAGATCACTCGTGGATGTCGTTTAGTGGGTAGTCGGGCACTTAGAGTAGCCGAGTTTGCTAGGCATGGGGTTTTGAGTATTTTTTCCCGGTCTTCCCGAGTAGCGGTTTGGATAACTATGCCTTTGTTACGGATGTTCCTTATACCCGTAACGCGGATTCCATGCTCAGATGGTCGTAAGACGTCCTACAGGAGCTGCTTCGTTTCGTCGCTATCCTTAGCCGAAGCCAGTTTCGGAAAGATGCATATAGCAGGCTTAGGGGTCCCAACACTAAGTCCTGTACGGGTGATTGGAGGTCTAGGCGCATTCTGAGGACCATTTTTGACCATGTCGGCAAACGATAGGCTTGCCTCCGTGGCATCAGCCACTCGACGCATCACTGGTCCCAGATCAGACTCTAGCTGCTGAATTTTGTCCAACAACTGCTTAATATGATTGTCTGCCATCGTTTTTTCGGCCTGCAAGACCTTGATGTTTGCACGGGCTGAGTTTAGATCTCCTCTGAGTTCTTCCTTTTCAAGCAACAGCTGGGCCACTGATCCTAGAACACTTGTTACATTTCGGGACACCTTGAGCTGTTGTTCTTTTGATACCTTTGACGGTTTTTCCGCCAATGTATCCTGTAAGGCCTTCAGGAAAAATTGTGTCTCAGAGAGTATTTTTTGTCCTGATGGATTACCGCGATTAGGGTCAATATCCATCTCTGTCTCCTGGGCATCAGAATCTGATTCGTCCGAGTGAGAGGTATATGGAGAAGCAATAGTGGGGCTGTCATTGTTTCGTGAATTCTTTTTTTTCCCCATATTCACATGAAAGTGAAAACTTTTTTTTGTTCGTAATCCGAGAATTTATTTGTAAACAGGTGGTTTCACAATTTCACAGAAAATAAGCGGTGATTGGTTAAAGAGAGATCACTACACCAGTAGGAGCACTGAAAAGTGAGCTCATAAACAAGGTAGCCAATCAGCGCACTCTACCTCTGCAAACACTTCTTCACTGTCTGATAATTAAATAAAACGAAAAGTTTATTAAGACAAAAAACAGTTCAGAAATGCGAAAAAAACACGAGAGAGTAACACCACAGATCAAATCGCGGTCGATTTTTACAGCAATAATATTATTTCTCACGGCTGATAAGTTAAAACAATGAATCTTTCAATTATAATCGATAGCTTGACAGAGCGTCACGAGTACGTAGTATTGTTGCGATTCGACGTCAAAAATAGAATTTTTCTAAATTAAATAATAAAAATGATTTAGTTGAAATCATTATTTAATAAACAAATATTTACATGTTTCGAATCCAATGGTTTCCTCATCAGGATACAATATATATTGAAACATTCTAATTTGGATAGGAATAATGATTTATTATCAGTAAAACCGATTTAGCCGATTTAACCGATTTAAATAGTTAAAATTCTGTACTGTGTGGTTTTTACATTTATAATGTGTTTCCCCTTATTTAAATGATAATGTTTTCTTAACTGATTTATTTAAATGTGTTATATTATTTTGATAATGTGAACACACTGAAAAGCGGTGAATATATAATTTTCCTTTATAAATTAAAAAAAAAAAAAACATTAAAAAATAATGGAGTTCTACGAATTAAATACAAAAACAATTAATGTAGAAAATAGCAATTAAAGCAAAACCACGTAACAATCAAGGTACCAACATAAAAATAATTACTCTGAATATAGATAATAAGATGAAAATATATTTAATAGATGGCTTTTTTAAAAATGTTTAATTGGCTATAAACACTTTTTCTAATAAAAAATGTATGTAATTGTGAACCAATTGTGTGTGTACGTAAATTTTTAATAGAAGCGGAAGTAAATTGTTTATAGAAAATAATTTTTATTATTTGATTTAAAATAATGCCACAAAGTGAGTTTGAGTTCATTGAAAAAATATTTCTAATTATTCATATTTTGTGTTTATTGTACGTGCTCTATTTTAATAAAAGAATTATGGGTTAAATCATTGTCCAAGGAAAACATAAGACGATCAAGAGAAGCAAATACGTACTTGATTAGAAGTCAAGAGTTGGAATAGCAGAAGAATATAATATTTATTTTTATTATATATTTATTTCTTGCTAAAGCAATCCCGATGAGTTTCAAAACTCATTTTAGGACGGGAGGAATTTACAATACATAAGTAGGAGATAGTACATACAATTTTACATTGACAGCAAAATATCAAAAATAGAAGTTTCACATACAGACAGAAATAATTTTATAAGGCCAAGTTAAATAGAACAACACACAAGAGAAAACATATAAGGGAACAACAAAATATACAAATATGGATTTACTGATTTTCATTTTTAAAAATCCTTAAAAAGTATTCCTTTATACCATCATTTTGGGATTTTTTATTTTTCTGGATGGTTTTGTACATATCTGGAAGCGAATTATAAAGTGTGTAGGCAATGTAGTTTAAAGATTTTATTCCATATTTTGTAGTGTGTGTTTGAGGAATGCGGATTTTATTGTTATTTCGAGTATTGTGGTTGTGGATGTCTTGATTGTAAAGTGGCTTGACGTTAGTGTGAGTTGATTGTTGAGTAATTTGTAGGATGGTGCTGGTGATTTCATACTTAGGAAGGATCGTGATTGGAAGGATACCGGAAACTGAGTAGATGTCCCTGACATGAGTGTCCCATGGAAGTCCAAAAACATTTCTGAGGGCTCGGTTTTGAACCACCTGCAGATCAGCAATCAATTTCTTCGAGGCAAAGCCCCAGATACAGCAGAGATAGGAAATGTGTGAATGTACCATGGCGTAATATACTGCAGTTAGTAACGGAATGGGTAGTAATCCTTGAAGTCTATATAGCACACCAGTTATGGGGGTAATTTTCTCCTTTACATGATTTATGTGGAGATCCCACGAGTTGAGAATCTACTATAAGGCCCAAATATTTTGTTGTCGTTTTCTTTTCGAGGCAGTTGTCACCAATTTTGATATCGAGGCTGGAATTTTTCTTGTTGCCGAATAGTAAATAATGCGTTTTTTTACGTTAAGGGTCAGTTTATTTATTCTCAACCAGGTTGTGAGATGGGAAACATCGGCATTCATTTCCATTTCGAGTTCCGCTAGGTTTTTTTTGTTATAAAAAATTACAGTATCGTCCGCATAAAGTTGAAGAGTTCCTTTAATGCCCCACTTTGTTATGTCATTAACATATATTAGAAATAGCAACGGTCCAAGAATTGATCCCTGTGGCACTCCACATGTTATTTCACCCAATTCACTCATTTCTCCACCCAGTTCTACTGCCGAAAAGCGATTTGATAGGTAAGATCTGAAAAGTTCCAGAGGAGTACCAACAATACCCAAATGTTTCAGTTTTTCGATCAATACGTTATGGTCCACCGTGTCAAACGCCTTCTTTAGATCAATAAATATTGCCGCTGTAAAATCTCCATGGTCAATATGTTTCTGCAGATTTGATATGAAATCGAAAGCTGCACATTTAGTGTTAGATCGTCGTCTGAAACCGTATTGTTTGAGGTGAGAATTTTGTTTTGTTCGAGATATTTCAATAGTCTTTCTTTGATGACACATTCAAAAATTTTGGAGATAGCTGGAAGTATAGAGATTGGACGATAATTTTGGACATTTTTTTTACATTCGTCTTTATGTATAGGAATAATTTTTGCAACTTTTAGTTTGTCTGGAAAGATACCTTTTGACAGAGAGAGATTTATTAAGAATACGAGGTCATCCACCAGTTCCTCCTTGCAGTTTTGGAGAAGGAGAGAGGTTATACCATCGGAACCAGCTGCCGCTTTAGATTTGAGGTTGGATATGATCCGTAAGATTTCTGTTTTATTTGTCCTGATCATGTTAAAAGATTGTTTTGCTTGAGGTGCCGTGTAGATGGTATTGAAATCAGTTTTTGAAGTTTTTATGACTGATGCGAGACTCTCCCCAACTGAGAGAAAATATGTGTTGAAAGCGGTTGCAATCTCCTTTGGTTCTTTTACTTCTTCGTCATTTATGACTAGCAATTTACAAACTATTGTAGGGTTTCGGGAGCTATTTGATATAATGGAGTTAATTGTTTTCCATGTTCGTTGTGGCTTATTCATGTTTTCATTAAGCAAATTCGTATAATACTTAGTTTTAATATATCTTCTATAGTTGGTGACAGTATTACGAGCTTTATTTTTTTCTGTTGTCAAAGGAATACTTCCTTGATTTCGTTTCCAAAGTTTAAATATGCTATTTCGTTTTTTAATCAACCTATCAAGTTCTGCATCAAACCATGGAGTATTGTTAGGTCTTTTGTCTCCTATATTAGTTTTTAGTTTTGTTTTACACGAATTCATAACATTTTGGAGATAGTCAGCGAAGTTATTATAATTTTTGTTTACATCGTCAGACGAATGGGTAAATTTACAAGTTTTAAGTGTGTTATTTAATTTTTGATAATTTATTTTGTAAGCATTTGATAGGTTTCTTGCGGATCTGTTATTGGGGAGGTTTTTTAGGGAATTTTCATAATCCAATATAAGTATATTATGGTCACTAAGGGGATCATCAATATTTGAGATTTTTCCGGAACTATTTGTCCTATTTGTAATTATGTGGTCTATTAGCGAACTGGTGTTGTTAGTTACTCTTGTGGGAAATATTGTGTTACATACATAAAAGTTATACGATTTCAAGGTGTGAATATATTTCCGTGCAATATCAGTGTCTTTTGAAATATCGATATTGAAATCTCCAATAAGTAATGTGTCTTGTTTGTTTTTATTTAATATTATTTCTAAAGAGTCAAAGAAGTCTGTTATATTTGAGTTCGGCTTACGGTAAAAAACATACAGATTTAGAGGTTTAATATTTTTGCCGTAATCCTAATTCCTAGAAAGGTATTTTCACTGCCGCATTCTTCGATTTTTTTATTGTCGAGTGTATTATGCATGTAAATGGCGACTCCTCCTCCTCTGTCCATCTCACGGGAAGCAAAATTTCCAGAGTAGTCGGCAATATTGAAAAAAGTTTCCTCTCCTTTACGTAGCCAGGTTTCCGTGATTACGAGAATATGAACTGTTTCTGAAATGTTTTTTAGAGTTTCTTCAATTTCGTCAATTTTGTTTCTAATGCTTCTAGCATTCATGTACATAATACGCATACAGGAGCTTATAGTGATGTATTCTTGTATATTGAAACATTTTTTTTCCTTGAAGTTGCCTTTAGCAGTGTCCCACGTAGTCTATCCTTTCTCTGAAGCGCTCATCCATCAGCTTCCAAAGTGGGCAATCTGGATTTGTTGCCCGGTGGGTTCTTGAAACTCCGGTGCAATTTGAGCACGTTGGTTCTTTCGCCTTGTTGGGACATGTGTCATATTTATGACTTTCTCCACAGTGAAAGCAAGTTATCTTCTCTGTACAAAAACGTTGGGTGTGACCAAAACCCAGGCATTGGTAGCATTGCATCACCGGTGATTGATCTTCTAATATATGAGTAATAATATAATATATATATATATATATATGAGATGATGTATGAATGTGAGATGAAGCAAGAAGTGTGTGCTAAGGCAAAGTTGTGTGGTGGTCCATCCTCAGCAAAACGGCATTATGGTTAAGTTAGGTAACTGTACTCATCGCACAGTTTTTTTTTTCATGGAATTTTTTTCTTTTTTAAACAGGTTTTTGGTTGTAAACGACTTTAAAATATGTTTTTCATCAGTAAGCCTTTTGGTGGATTTTTTTTCATTGAATTATTTTGGCCATAAAATATCAACCAATGAATTTTGTCCTGTAAACTCAGAGAAAATATCACTTCTTTGAAGAAAATCTAATGAGGTACCAATGAATGTTAAAATAATTTTTTGTTCGCTGAGAAACATTATAAATAGAATCTGCAGCAAGGCGGATTAAGTTTGGTCTTCTCTCTCATGGTAGTGATACGTCGTTGCGGTTTTTCATTTTTTTTCTTTCTGAGAGGCTAACTTTACTCTGGCTTCGATGGAGCCCCAGTACCTGAGCTGGTCACTTCAGGTTACACCCAAGCATATCAATGGAGTTCAATTTATCTCTATCTATTTTCGCTTGTCCACGATTTTCTCGAAAATTACATTCGGTTTCTCACAGTTTGTTCTTATTAGTGCCGGGAAGGTTTAGACAGTAGTTTGAATGAAATCCAATAACCAAAACTGTTGCTGTAACGTTTTAAAATTAGTATGAAAAACATTGAACCCGACTTGTAGTATTGAGGTTAGCCCATAGATATACCACTCTGGTAAGCCACAGATTACATATTCAAAAGTAGAAGGTTTGTTTGGGTAGAATATTTTCAAAATGGTACCTACTTAAGAACTTTATGATTTAGATGTATTTAAAAAATATATATTTGGTATGAAATAAAATTTTCAAATTAATGTTTATTTTTTTCTTTGTTTAGAGATAGTAACAGTCGTCATCAAGCATCACTAGCAAGAATTCACAACCTCATAACTCTGTTTCAAAAAAAAATCCTGTGCAAGGCCGGGTACACCTCAACTATTTTAAAATAAATACTTTTTCTATTAGTACGAACAATACAAGTAGTATATTAAAAGTGTACTCATTAGGTCGGCGCGTGCTGGGGTGGCCTTTAGAAGTTTAGTTTTGTTTCCTGATGACCTCCATGGCCGAGCGGTTAGGGATCCATTAATAATTATTGATTTTATTTATGTTATTTGTGTTATTTTGTTCGTTGGAAATTTACTCTCAATATCGCCACTGTGAAAGACCACCGTTCAGAATTGAAACGTTGTTTTAAATGAATTTATAAGCAGTAGTATCAAACAATTTTAAGTACAAACACAATAAGTGTACGTAGAAGTTCAGTCTTTAACCAGAACGCATCTTTCTTGTTGCGGGTTGTAGTTCCACTAAACTTAATCCACTTGACGGCTAATCCGAAGGTCGCTGGATCAAATCCCAGCGTGCGCAAGTAAGTTTTATTTAAGTAATTAGGTTTTATCACAATTTATTCATTTAAAATAATATGTAGTATATTTATTTTTGTCACGTTCTTATATGGTTCTGATACTTTCAGTATCGCTCTGGTGAAAGACTAAAATTCAGAATTGAAGCGTTGGTTGAAATGAGTTTAGCCATCTTTATTGACCAGATCTGATTAACCAGTAGTACAGATGGCCCTCATTCAATTTTATATACCTACGGGAGCTACTCGTTCCAAAATCCTGTTTAAATATAACAACACCGAGACTGAGCATTACTAACATACGCTTGTACCTAGATTACATAAAGTTAGTAATAGATACGCAGATGTAGCGAATCTATTTAACTGCACGGAAGGTAAGTAGAAGAAGGCACTGTCATATCTTTTCACTCAATATTAATTTAACATAAATTTACTATGTTTTATATCTACGGATGTCTTTTACGTTTACATCTTAATGAACTTTAATATTGTGAATATTTATGAATTGTAATGCGCGAAACGTGTATCAATGTATTATAATAATAATGATAATTTTTTATTATCTTCTTTTTTTTATAAAAAAATAACAACTGATGATATCCTCAGTGGAATTAATGTGTTTGATGAAAAAAATAGAACAATTGTAAAGTGAGGAGTTTTAAGTGCAGTTGAGTGGTTTCGGTGTTAGTCTGTATTTCGTGTTAATATAGATTTTCTTTGATTTTTAAATTTATTATTATTTTTGTGATTTTTAAAGGAGAAGAGGATTTTGTTGTAGTGTTTAGTACCATATTATAAGCAGTTTTTTTTATCCAAATGTTGTGTTTGTGGTTCCTTGTTGCATGTGTTTTTGACTTTGAGATCTAGTGTTTTTAATATGTGTATGATTGTTGTTATTTCTTGTTTTTTTTTTGTATTTATGAATGTAAAGTAGTATTGTTTTAGAGTGGAATTGTTTCATTGACATAATATTAAGATTTTTGAAGATTTCATCAGTACTAATTCTTACAGGGACTTAAGGTATAATTTTCATTATGGCTTTTTCTGTTCTATTGAAGTATTGTTGAAGTACTGCTAAATACATTATTACTAAAATGAGGTGAGAAAGGGGAGGAAGTGGAAGGTTAGGTTGGAAGAAAGCCCCTATGTTGGAAAGCCAGTATTATGAAAAGGGGTGAATGAAGATGGGAAGAGGAAGGTTAAGTTACAAGGGGGAGTTTTGGGAGACAATTATATCGGCTGGACATACCCTGGAGATGGCCTCTTAGATGTGAAGTCTGGTCCGGACCTTAGTTTAGATCAGATCGGCAGTGGCATTAGGTTCTCATCGTTCAGGGTCGTGAATCGATCGCAATCTTATAATTGGGTTGAGGGCGTCTCTAATTCTACGTTAAATGAGTCATGTAAAGTGCTTTCAAATCTCAGAGTTGATTACAAAGTCGGACAAACATTGTAGGTTAAGAACAATCGAGTAGTTAGTAGAAAAGTCATGATTCAGACATGATTCTAACGTAAAATTTCTCTCTTTCTGATTTGAATCTCTAACCGGGTATTGCAAATGTAACAAGGGCTAGAAAAACACATTAAGGGGAGATGCTAAATCAGCTTACATGAGGTGATCTGGTCGGGTGGCGGGAGTCGTTGGCAATGACGCCAGGGCTGGACATCTCTGCAATGAATTTAATTGGCTTTTAATTGGTAAGTCACCATGATGAGTGCTTTGGCAGCAAATGGCACGTCTAGCTTCGGGTTTCAACCCGCATGCATAGTACTTGGCCGAAACAAATTAGTAACACGAAATGGCCGCCTCTTTTCAGAGACACAGTTGACTCCTTGAGCTCCATGTGGGAAGTGAATTTGGAAGGGCAGTAGAAGCGGCCGCTATGTCGCGGTTGGGGCTCGCGTCGCTTCCTGTTGCTTTGTTATCAGAAAGTACAAATGTATGCTCTGATTGGTTTAATTTGAGCGTTAAATCACCTGATTGGTTAATTATGGAGGGAGATGATGCGATTACTTGCCCAGCTCATTTGCCAAGACGAGTAGCTAGAACTCATCTCAGGGCCATCCTTTCATTACATAACAACATATTTTGTAGAAATAAAAGGAGACTAGTAGAAATGTATTAGTTTTATTATTTTTATTATTGGAGGTTTACAACGAAGTGAAGTTCTACAAACTAGAACTGATATACGCACCGTTCTGCCACATTTATGATAACGCCATACTAAATTCACTGATTTCATTGGATTGGCGTACATTTGACATGTATATGCCACACTGATTTCGCTAGATTGGCAATAGCCTGATATGTTAGATAGTTTGAGGAAATGTTTAAGATCGCTGATGCAGCAGCAGAGTTCAACAGATACCAAACTTCACCAGCTGCAGTAGAGAGGCAACGATTTCATGCTACATAAGGCGTTACCTTAGTTCTTATAAATCAGTGCATAATTATCAGAATATAATATCTAGTTAATAAATATAATCTGCATTGATCGTGTTGTACTGTATCTGCACATCAGAAACGTTGACACGGTTAGCCAGCCGGCTGCTGTCATCAGTATGATACACTCAGTAACGGAATGCATTCTTCGCGCACGCACGTATGAACCCATGACTCACAATCTTACTATTATAGTGGGGACACGACATGATGTATGGAGTTACAATTACCGTCAAAATCCTACATAAATATATGAAATAACTGGCAAAAAACGGCTTTTTTTTAAATAATCAAACTAATAGAGACATATTGCTGGATAACTTTCATTTTAACGGCACGCACGGGTTTTTTTACAACAGCCTTCACTTCATTCACGTAAATAACTCAAATAAATCAAATTAAATTATTCAAAGAATTTCATACGTAATATTTATAAATATATCACTTGTACGAGTATTTAACAAATCGTTTAAACCGTAAAAAAATCTCTTCTTCACTTGAAGAAAAATCGCTTTGTGGCATCATTTTCAATTGAATGATTAAGAGATATAAAATATACAGTATATTTGCGCACGTTCCAGAGTGGAAGATACTCTCAGTATCGCCCTGGTGAAAGCCCACCATTCAGAATTGAAACGTTGCTGGAAATGGCTTTTAGCCGTGTTTGGTGACTAGATCTAAATAGTCAGGTATTCCCCACCTTCCTCTTCCCCTTCTCCTTCCCCTCCCAAATACCTTCAGCCTCACAACATTCCCTAATTGGGAATGCCATAGTCTCACTGGCTCCAGACGGTTGGGAGCAGTTGGGACTCTTGTGAGGTATTCATATAAAATATATATATATATATATATATATATATATACAGCACTATTTAATAAATAAATATCAACACGTTTCAAAACCAATAGTTCCCTTCCTCAGGATACAAAGTAAAAATGACAAGCATAAACAAATGATAAAAACATACAAAAAATTACAAATAGTGATGACATATTATTAGATATATCAAATAATTATATGATATTCAAAATTGTTATGAAACACTAATTTATTGTATTTGTATTAGAAAAAAAACAAAAATATAAACAAAATGAAGTAACGACCAAGGCATAGCAAAATTAAAAGAATGATTATATAATTGAAAATACACTTTTTATATACCACTTTACTTAAAATATATAAATACTTCTACATGTTTCGATAGCAATGCTATCATATTTATTAATTTTATAATTTTTATTAATTGATAAACTAAAGTTTTTAAGACAAGATTTTTTTGCATAGCGCAAAGGGTAACAATTATTTTTATAAACAATAATTATTAGCCTGAAACACTCATACAAATTGAAAAAACCTTATGTATTATGTATTATTAAAGTATTATGTGTTGTGAACACCTCCCTAAGAGAACCTGTACTTGGGTGTTCACGTGGATGCGTTAAATGTGGTACTAGTATTCATACATATTGGTTAGTTTTATTTTTATATTTTAGTTTAGCTATATAAATGTGAATTAGGTATAGAATTTGAAGATATACACATTTAAATGTTTTTGGTTACTGTAATCAAACACCAATGGTTTTTTTTGTTGCTTAATTTGAAATACATACATAATATACATTACTGGTTGTTACGGTTTGGGGTAGATTGATAAGATTGATATATCTCACTAATAATATAATTATTAGCCTGAAACACTCATCCAAATTGAAAAAACCTTCCGAGAAAAGATAAATGTCGCCGACAGGACTCGAACCTGCACCCTTCTGATTGCCGGTCAGATGCTTTACCGTTGAGCTACGTCGGCTTATCGCAAACCCGCCAAGTTGATCAATATATACTAGTGTTTCATTCAATAATTCCTGTTTTTATTATATTTCACCTGTAAACAACCAACTTTATTAGTATGAGAAAGGCTTGTAAAGGCTAAATCCCTCAATAGATGGCGTCGAGACAAATTATGTAATTAAATTAAGTATTCATTTATTCCTGAAGATGATAGCATTGCTATCAAAACGTGTAGAAATATTTATATATTTTAAGTAAAGTGGTATATACAAAGTGTATTTTCAATTATATAATTAATAATGATGCCACAAAGTTATCAATCATTTGAAGAAATTTTAAAAGAATGATTTTAAATACAGGTATTAAAGTGAAAATAATTTTAAGAAATGGTTACTGAATTTTATTAATTTATTGTTTGTCATGAGTATTTAATTAACTGTTAACACTTTTCCTAATATCTGAAAAAACATATTGATATTTATTTATTACAAACATTGATAAAAATTTAAAAAATCCTTTCATTTATCATATGATTACTTAAATAATTTTTAATGACCGTATTGTACCATGTAATTATATGACAATATGATAATATACGACAACCATAATACGGGCATGTACCTAGTTTGGTAGTCGAAAATAATGTTAACTCAGTAATAAAATTTTTAAATGAATAAATCAAATTTAAAAACATATGTATTCATAATTTCTTCAAAAGATTGGTATTCACTTCGTGGCGTCATTATTGAAAAATGAATTAAAAATTACTTTGTAATCACTACTTTATAATATATACATATCAACATGTTTCTCATCGAATCTTTCCTCATCAGGACATACAGAACACATAATACAAGCTCAATAGAGAAGCTCGATAATCCGGGAGGAGCTTAACATCCAACCACTATTACTCTTCACAGAAAAGCCGCAACTGAGGTAGCTTGGGCACGTGTTAAGAATGTCAGAAGGTCGATATTCCACTAAAAATTCTGAGTGCTATTCCAGAGGGAAGACGTCCGGTGGGCCGCCCCAGACACAGGTGGGAGAAGCAACTCCTGGGGCTGTGCGAGGAGAGGCTGGACCTACTATGAACGGATGCTTTAAACGTAGCTCGGGGCAGTGACGCCTGGAGGCGCCTTTTCGATGCAACGGGTCCCCAACCCGAGTAGGACAAGGGGAAGAAGATATATGTACGTAATAAAGGGTGATTACAAAGTAATTTTTAATTCATTCACATATATATTTATTAAACATTTTCACAAGTATGCTGTAAATTGGCGAAGGTAAATAAAAAATGACATATTTAAGAAAATAACAATAACAAAGCACGCTATATCTTGTAAAATGATTTTTTTTTTAATTAAAAAACCTTTGTAACTTTTTTCCACTTATTTATTTTCGACCGGACCGGTTTCACCCTATAACGGGCATCCTCAGACTTGTACAATGAATACTAAATCTATGGTATATATAGCATGGATGTCGGGAGTGAGTTCCCTGCTTTTATAATATTGTTTATTGTTTTTATAACGTAAACTCGTAGGGAAAAATTCTCATTAATAATAAAGATAAAAGGGAAAAATTTTGCAATTCTGGAATATATATGATTAATTGCGGAGATTGTCCCGCATATTGCGTAGGCCAAACGGGCAGAGCCTTTTACACCAGGATAAGAGAACGCTTTTCTAGCTGGGTAAACAATAAAAACGACCTGAGGTTTTATAATAAAAAAAAATCATTTTAATATGGAATTCCACCATGAATTGACAGTTTCAAAATTAGAAATAACTATATCTTGTAGTTTAATGTTGCATTAAAACATTTATAATCTAACAAATCCTTAGTAAAGCGTTGATTTTATATAAGTTTGTACATGGATGTTTTCAATGCATTTTCATTTGTGATTTGCGAAGTTTAAGTTTGGGAAAACAGTATATTCTCTCCAGTAAGACCAAATCCAATCTCTATAAAACGCGCTGCATCGGGTTAGTGCTAAACATTTACTCGGAATGATGATTCTTCCCGAAGCATAGCGACAGATGTTTGGCGGATAAGTTTGGCAATTATTCTTTACAATAAATTGTCCTTTACTCTTATTATCAATAACATGGAATTAAATCTGCTTCAACTTATCTAGCCATTCAGCAAGAGTACATGATAGGTCACCAAAAACAGGTTTATTAATTGTTTTGTGTTAAATTCGTAAGATTCGTAAAAGGCTGAAGTAAGCGTAGTGAGCAAGATTAAGAAAGGGACGCTTAGATGGTTTGGTCATGAAGAGCGAATGAACGAAGAGAGGAGTGTAAGGAGAATATATGACGCGAATGTGAATGGAAGAAGAAGCCGGGGATGCCCGAGGAAGACATGGCACGATCAAGTGAATCAAATACTCAAGTCGGGCCATGTCAGAAGTCGGAATAACAGAAGAGAATGTATGAGGCGTTGTATGAATGTGAATGAAGCAAGAAGTGTATGCCAAGATCGAGTTGTTTGGCGGTCCGTCCTCTCTGCCTATCCCTGCGGGGAAATGGCGTGATGGTTAGTTAGTTAGATAGTTAGTTAGTTGTGATAAACTCGTAGAACTACAATATATTAATATTTTTAATTTAATGTAAATCAAATTCAATAATGTTATTAAGTTCTGCAAGTATTTAATTTTTTATTATTGTGGCAGCAACTTGCAAGGCATTTTTATTATTACCGTTTCGGCGTTCAAGGCCATTTTCAAACTGCGGTTAATCTACATTGCGATGACTTATTTATATCATTTTATTTACTTCCACCCAAATCTAGTTCGGAAGGGTGTTAAATATAAATATTTACTATCGGTAAAACCGATTTAGTTAGAAAATAATTTAAATTCTCTATTCTGTGAGATTTTTCGGAGAACGCTGAAATAGCTATCACAATAAAAAAAAAACTAAAATACTTGCAGAAACTAATAATAACATTATTAAATTTGATTTACATTAAATTTAAAAATAAATAAAGAGGTTTATTTATAATATGCTTACGAGACTAAAAAGGCTAAAAATGTATGTAATGTTTTATCTAGGCAATTTTCAAGTGCGATCAGGTGATATTTAAAAGAAATTATATTACATTAATTAGCCCTGTATTGATATTATTATCGGGTGTTGAATTGGAGGCGGGGGGTTAGATACAAAGCTGGGTTAGCTTGGAAATAATGTACTGACAATAAAATGTTAATATAAATCCATTAAAACTAAATTGTATCTCTCCACTTCTTATTACTGAAAAAGAGTCCTATATTTAGATAGATGACTACGTAAAGGGTCATTTGCGCACTGATTAGTAGCAAGTGCTAGTGCGTAGTGCAAGTGATTAGCGCACAAAGTTTATGTGATTAGTGTCATGTTAGTGTTTATTGACAAGTGCGAGTGATTAGGATCGCGATGTATTTTTGCTGTTGTGGGCGAAAATGAAGTAGAGATCAATTGATTTCTATTAACAACTCATTTTACATTTCTGATGCGATGACTGAAACAATATCTTTTATTGTTTCTTGTAATTCTAAGAGCTGTTAATCGTCCGTTTGCTGTTTTCTAGATCAGCGACCACAGACAACAATGCAAATGTAAATGATTGGGATTTTAATAATTGTATTAATTCCGTTTTACGCTTTACTCCAAAATAATACAGAGCGAAAAGTTAATCCCAAATCGCATGACGCAATTTCGTAATATCATAGGAAGCCAGAAAAGCACGCGTCGTAAGTTGAAGTTGAAACTTAAGAACCCAACTTCATGAACCGCGCCGTACGCAAAACCATTGTTGAAAATGAAGTTTTTGATAAAACTACTGTGGTAATTTGAATTCTTTCACACGTCACGAACCCATACAACAATGACTAGAAGAAATTTTACAGTTTATCAATTGTTAGTTTTTGAAAACGCTCGCTCGAAGCGATCTGTGACGAGTATATATATATTTAAGTATTTGTATAGCTGGTCTATCTAAAATATTTCTAACTCTCTCAATTCTGAGTTAGCCACTCTGTAGATGTGTACTTGCTGGGAAACAAATTTGTTCGATCTGGACCAACAGAGGGTGAGAAGCAATGTTCAATGTGATCTTTTGACTACGATATAATGCACTTTATTTTTGAAAATAATTCTTGGAAACAATTCCCTTTGGTTCCAGCATCATTTTTAAGATCCACATGCCCTGTCTTTATATTTTATGTCGGTGTAACAAAGACCGATTATTGCATCCAGAAAAAAAAATTACGTATATTGTACATTGCAAATTATACTAGCTTAATTAAGTGCTTCGTCACGCTTATTCATCGATACTTTATCTGTCCGATCTTTTACTTTGCTGTGTATTAATAGATGGATCCAATATGAACTTTAATACCATCATGGCTGGCCTGTCTTTAGAAGTACTTATTATAAAATCCCTCTGCCAGGTGCCTGAACTACTTATGTGGGAGTTCCAACAAGTGTACAGTATCGATCGGGCGTTATTTCAACCCCCTTCGACGGAAGAAACCGCCCATTTAATATTTACAGACCAGAGTAGCTACCCATCTACCTCCTGCAACCAGTACCCAGAACACCTGTCAAAAGAATCACATTTTACTACGAACACCTGGCATAATGCAAGTCGAAGAAGCTAATGTAGCTTGTTAATGGAGTACCTATTCGATAGCTGACGCTGTTCCGGGGATTTTGTTTTAACCGATTTCGAATTCCAATTTATTGAGATAACATATCTATTTGCTGTTGGTAAATTAGACCTGTCGATTATTTTGTTGTGAATATATATATCGACTGTATATAGGTAAAACCCTTCAAGGTGAAATTTTTGGGAATGATGCTTTTAAGTGGTGTGAAAATATTCAATTGACAATAATATATGCTATTATCATTTTAGTTTAAAAAAATAATAATTTTTCATACTAATTCAAGATTTTTTTTTTAGAAAAATGACCGGTGAATTGAATCAAACCACACATCTCATAATATGATAAATGGAAATGAAATATTTTACATCAATTAAGGAAAAAAAAATCACTCTCATATAAAAATCGAGAATTAAAATTAGTTTCACGATTAGCAAAATATTCTTTTTCATCGTCTCCTGTAAAGTTTTAATTTTGTTGATTTACTGTTTTTAAAGGTTTTACCTATTTACAGTGGATATTATATAAATTGTTTGATTACCCATTTACCGATTTCTGTTAGAATACCACTTCTTTTATGTGCATTTTTTTCTATATATGTATAATGGCACTTAATATAACCAAAACTTGGTCAATTTGACTGTCCTAAAACGGGATTTGTTCCTAATTGATCAGCCAAAGTTTTTTGGCATTTTTGTTAAATTATTTGTATCACAAATAAATAAGTATTATTTGATCAATTGTTTTTGTGTTTAATTCGTAGAAATCCATTTATTTTTAATTTAATGTAACTAACTAACTAACTAACCATCATTCCGTTTCCCCGCAGGGGTAGGCAGAGAGGACGGACCGCCAAACAACTCGATCTTGGCATACACTTCTTGCTTCATTCACATTCATACAACGCCTCATACATTCTCTTCTGTTATTCCGACTTCTGACATGGCCCGACTCGAGTATTTAATTCACTTGATTGTACCATGTCTTCCTCGGGCGTCCCCGGCTTCTTCTTCCATTCACATTCGCGTTATATATTCTCCTTGCACTCCTCTCTTCGTTCATTCGCTCTACATGCCCAAACCCTCTAAGCGTCCCTTTCTTAATCTTGCTCACTACGCTTACATCAGCCTTGCATTCTTTACGAATCTCAACATTTTTCACTCGATCATACATGGTTTTACCACACATTCGTCTCAGAGAATCAAATTTAATAATATTATTACTAAGTTCTGCAAGTATTTTTAGTTTTTATTATTGACAGCTGTTTCGACGTTTAAGGCAATTTTCAAACTGTGGTTATTCCACATTGTGACGACTTATTTATATTTTTATTTACTTCCACTCCTTTTCAATTTGGACGGATAATGATTTATTAGCGGTAAAAAGCTGTATTAAAATCACTTTTTTTATTCCTTCATTTCTTTTCCCATTTTTAGAAACAAAAGTAATAATCCTAAACTTAATAATAGTGGCGTATACGAATTAAAATATGACCACGCAGACCGCATCGATATCTACGAGTATATAGGGCAGACGGGAAGGGATTTCTCAACTAGATTCAAAGAACATATATATAAAAAAGCACTTCTATCAAAATTCGCAGAACATCTTTTATTAAATAATCACGTCCCACTTGACAACAACAAATCTAAACCCTTACATATAGAAAGAAGGGGCCTAAGATTAAATTTACTTGAACAATTAGAAATTAACAAACGAACGAATGATCCCAATATAACATTAATTAATAAAGTAAGGAAAATTATATATTCACCGCTTCTCAGTATGTTAATATTATCAAAACAATACAACAGATTCAAATAAGTCAATTAAGAAAAGATTGTCAGTTAAATACGAGTAAACACATTATAAATGTGAACACCTCACAGAATTCAGAATTTTAATTGTTTTCTAATTAAATCGGTTTTACCGATAAAAAATAATTAAAAGTAATATTTTATAAATGCCACAATTTTTTTTTTCGTTAACGCGATGACAGTCTCGTCGCTTTTACAAGCCGGTTTTCTTCAACTGGGGTTAATTTGTATGGCAATATATGTAAGGTAGCACACTTACACCAGCACCGGCCCGGGAATGTTTATACCGGGAGGCAGTGCCGAGAAGGCGTGTCGCTTTCAATAATCAACTGTCGCCCACTTACAAAATGGCAATTAATTTGTAAAGACTTATTCAAAAAAAGTAAGGTGGCAATAATTTTATAAATAAGATTTTTAATAATAATATGATAATAAATTATAGCAATCTGAAAAAAATAATATTTATTTCAAATATGAAGGATTAATTTTATCAATGCGGAGACAATTTAAAATGATCTCCCTTTAAGCTTTAATTAATTTGTTTGTAGCTAGTATTTGTTTGCCTCACAACATACCAATAACCAAATCCAAAACCACCCTAATTGGAGGTGCAACAATCTCACTGGCTCCAGACGGTTGGGATCAGTTGGGACTCTTGTGCGGTACTAATATTTAGAAAAAAAAAGTATGGTTGGGAAGTACTAGGTCTTCAGATCTGGTCACTAAATACGGCTAAAGGAATTTTAAAGAACATTTCGATTCTGTGCCATTTTCCCGGACAGTAGGACTTCTGTGTAGAATTCACATAAAAAAACTCACTGTTTTCCCTTGAGTATATGCAACAATTTATGCAACAATTTTAATGACGCGGTTACACCAGACTTAAAAATTAGCATAAATAGACAAATAAGTTGAAACGATCGGTAAATTTAATTCTGCACCCCCGAGCCCAAACTGAAGCGGGGGTCCTATGAAACGGATATTAAACGATCTACAAATGAAAGACCATTTATTTTTATAAAGATAAATCACAAAGCACAAAAGATACATTTCGGAATACGGAGCTTTTTGTGTCAAGCGACAAGCAGAATTGTGACGAAGTGGGGTTATTATTTTTTAATACTCGCCGGCACGAGACTGTCGACGAACGAATAATATGCCTAATGGCCCAGTGAAAGAAAATTGATTTGGAGCACGCCAAAGCTAGATTAGTTACTTACTCAAATATGCATCAATATTTTTGATGGGGCGATTTAGTTTGACATTGAAATACAAAGCCAATCTTTCTTATTGTGCTAGTCTGTCTCTAATAATTGGGTCATTTCGTTACTTATTGTTTATTTTTTTTAATAATTGAAGCCATCAACTCATATTTGTATAATTCAGACTGCTTAAGAGGAACGGCAGCGCGGCCCGTTTCATACAAAACTTAGTTTTGAATTTGAGACCCAAATACTAACCTAAACCTAATGATTCTTTTTTCATCAAAAAAGAATAATAAATATCTAGTACGGATTAGAAGTAATTTATTTACTTTTGTTTTACATTATGAAATAAAGGCCATAAAAGGAATTGATTCTAACGGTTTGTGGCTAACGGTGATTTAAAAAAAAAAGTTTTGCCACGACTACTTTGAAAATATAAAATAAATATTTTTTTAAATATTAAAATAAGCATTACGGCCGACTTTAAATTAAATTAAAAATGACCAAATTACGTTGGAACACAAATTTGACGTAAATAATTTAAAATATCGAACTGAAAACCCGTTTTTTTTTTTTAATGTTAGGTTTTTGTATTTTTATGTAAGTAATCATATTTATATAGCAAATATGACAATTATATGTATATAATAAACCCGCAAATAATTTTCTAAGTTGCCTCTAAAATTATGAAAATATTTTTTTTATGGAAAAATCTTCTCATCTGTAATAGATATTTTTTTTTTTTTTAATGTTAGGTTTTTGTATTTTTATGTAAGTAATCATATTTATATAGCAAATATGACAATTAAAAATATGTATATAATAAACCCGCAAATAATTTTCTAAGTTGCCTCTAAAATTATGAAAATATTTTTTTTATGGCCTATACTTCATAATTTTAAAAAAAAATCTTCTCATCTGTAATAGATATTTAGTAAAAATTTTATTAAAAAATATATATCATTCAGTTTGGATAGATATTTTGGCCTCAAATTCAAAATTAAGTTTTGTATGAAACAGGCAGCACAGCCGTTCCTCTTAAACAAATCTTTTGCTGAAATTGAGCAGACAGTACCTGCTGTGACATATTGTACGCTCGGTTGATAACCGAAGAGCCTATCTATAATTAGTTTATCCAACTAATATCTACGTTACTATATATTTATTACTAGCTGTTGCGTACCCGGCCTTGCTCGGGATTATTTAATTTTTAGGAATAAAGTTATAATGTTGTGAATTCTTGCTTTGTCCGTTGGATGACATAATTGATTTGACAATGAAAGTAATGCCCGTGAAGACTATTACTATCTCTAGACAAAGAAAAAAAAAACATTCAATTCAAAAATTTATTTCATTGCAAGCATTTATTTGTTTAATAATCATAATATATTTAAATAATAAACTTTTTAATTATATACCTACTTGCGTTTTCCAATTTGAAAATATTCAGCCCAATAAAACTTCTTATTTTGAATATATAATCTGTGGCAAACCAGAGTGGATATCTATGGGCTAACCTCAATACTACAAGTCGGGTTCAATGCAATGTTTTTCAATACAGTATATTTTACAGACTGAAAAATATACAGTATATTTTTCAGTTTTTTTTTATTTATTTTTTTTATATGAATACCGCACAAGAGTTCCAACTGCTCCCAACCGTCTGGATCCAGTAAGACTATGGCATTCCCAATTGGGGAATGTTGTGAGGCTGAAGGTATTGGAGAGGGGAAGGAGAAGGGGAACAGGGAGGTGGGAAAATACCTGGCTATTCAGATCTGGTCACCAATCACCGATAAAAGCCATTTCAAGCAACGTTTCAATTCTGAATAGTGGTCTTTCACCAGGGCGATACTGAGAGTATCTTCCACTCTGGAAAATGCTCAAATGTACTATATATTGTTTTTTTTTTAATTAATTAATTGTGAAACAGCACAAATTAATTTAATAAAAATTACTTGCGCACGCCGGGATTTGAACCCGCGACTTTCGTATTCGTAGTCGAGAGCCTTACCCCTCGTCCATGGAGGCCATCATGAAGATTCAGCAGAATCGAAACTAGTTCACATATATACAAAATAAAAGTGGATTCATATAACGTGTATTCTTTTAATTCATAATGTCAATCAACAAAGTGTTTACTTATTACGATAAAAAAACGTTATAGAAACAGTTTTACTCATTAAATTTAATTCAAACTACTCTTTAAAACTTTGAAAGCTTATAAATCTCATTGTAATATGTAATATTGGATTGGAGCACAAGACCCCGGATAAGACCATGAGGTCCTGGGTTTGAGTTCCAGTTGTTACCGTTATCTTTTTATTTTCCGTGTCTTATCGGTTTTATGTTTCATTTTGAGAATTTTTAATATTATCGGCAATGATTGAAAAAATATTTATTAGTATTATTAGTTTAAGTTCTGCTGGTGCAGAATATCGCTTGCTCATTAATCGAGATTAAAATATAAGTGAATCCTTTCTTCTCTTCAAATGAGAACCTTATCGAGCTTCAAATTCATTTATATATGTGGTATCGATGATATGTTGTGGAAGTTTGTTTTGGATGTCCAACTGGGAAGTTCCCATTTTAGGACATTCAAATTGACAAGCTTTGTTCGTATTGCATAATATATGAGAGAAAAAATAAATAAACATAGTTCAATAGAAAAAAAAACGTATAGATACATTATATATTACATTACAGTTAATTTGATTGAAGTACGAAGTTAGATGGGTAATGGTTATAGAATGTA
>JAHDVE020002458.1:0-73600 GCA_022606495.2 Halesus radiatus | reverse complement strand
TTAGTTTATCAATTAATAATAATTATTATTATTTAAATGTATATATCCCCGCCTAACAAACAAATAACAAGTAAAATCCCAAGGTAGTCAAATAATCGCACCTTGAAAATAAAATGGGCACAATAATTCAAACATTTCATGCCGCATGCATACTTAATGATGTTATTCACGGTCATTTCACCATTTGTTTACGTGGAGACTGATTTCAGTTTGACCACTGACGATAAGTTGAACACTATTTTAACTGAATTTCATCGTGGATTAAAAAACCGAGTTTCAAAATGTATTTACAACAAAATTACGCCGAATCAAACAGAAAATCTGACGCAGCGAACGACTGACTCAAAACTAAAAAAAATCGTTAAATTACAATAACGCACACACACCATTACAATGTTTTGAAAATAATATGGATATTTGAAAATATATATATTCGAATGATTTAAATGTATGCAGTAAAAAATATGAACTTTTAACTCTTCAAACGCCTATGACGTGTAGGAACGCCAACGCTGTCCGACCGTCAGAGACCAAGGCGTGCAGGCACGCAAATGTCACTACGGGGACTATATTAACGTATAGGTATATACTCGTATATACATTTTCGTATATTCCGAGGTATCTAAAAAAATATTTAAATCGTTAAGACTATCAAATAATTGAACCGTTATACTTTTATTTACAAGCGAGCAAATTCCTTCAGAACCACAATAATAACATCTCAAATATCCCCCGAAATCATAGGCATAGCAACCATAGTCGAGTCACATTTTTCGAATACAGTACTCACGCAGATGCATTGCTTGTATACAGCACGTTTCAAATTTGTTATACTACTTCAGAAAATAAATTTCTAATTAAAATGTTTAAGTAATAAAAAGAAAAAAACACTTCTTTAAGAATGCTGTGTGGTGCTTTTGAGGAGAGGGAGGAGTGAACATGGGTATTGAAGAGACCCATATTGTTGTAGGAAGGAGGAAACACAGAGGCCGGGAAATCAGAGTCGTAGAAAAGACCCGTTCTCGCGGGACCATGTACCGCGCGCGTTTGGCAAACTGTAAAACTTACGGAATAAATAATAACTGTAAAAATGTTTTCAAACTCGAACAACGTACACACTACTTGTATTTTTTTAACTAAGAAGAATAAGAAGACGTAAGAAAGATAAAAGGTTGCCGGAGATGTATGCATATGCACAAATTCACACAATTGTAAGTATGTGCTGATCGCATCAACTCTGATTGCGCGATCTAAAACAAAACCACGCCAATCCAGGCCAGAACACTGAATCAAGGTGGTTTGCTATTTATATAAGATATGTTTTAAGCCATTCTAGATTATATAACATAATAATAGAAGGATCTTGAATAAATATCAGGCCAACTAGACGCAGTGTCCTGTACTGGGTTGATATGGGTTTGCCTACAGTGGCCCACAGTAAAAGTCCGTAGAAATTAGCCGCTTGGCGTTCAACAGGTTAAAACGTGTTTTCCATTACGTTAATATCCGTTAATTAACATTGATTACTATAAATATATATTTTTTTATATAAGTCGTAGCAGCAGTCTTGCAACGCAACCGGCGGACCGACGGAAATCAACTGACACAAGTCAACGGTCATATCTATACCGAGCTCTCAATGCAGCGGTATAAGTAATGAACACATGTTTCATAGATTTAATGTGTAATAAATGTGCGATTTCGTAAAATACACAATATTGAAGCTAATCGAAATTGCGTCACCGACTATTTATAATTTGTACCGGAACAGTCAGGGCGGGAGCAGATGTAATTAAATAAAAATGAATAGGGATTTTTTATCTATCCTATATGGCAGTGGCGTGATGTCCATAAACGATGAGAAGCTGTGCCTGCCCTAACAAAAACTAAACATCAAAGAAAATAAAAATATTCTTTCAAAAAACGTTTTATATCCACATATTTGCGAATATTTTTTTTATGTTACAATCGTTCTCCATTGATAAAATATTTCTCTTTGCTAAATTTATACAGGGTTATTCAAAATTATAGACTCAATTTCGTACCGTTATATTTCCTGAATTATACGTTATATTTTCATAATTTACATATCAATTGAAAGAGGAGGTACGAAAGTTTCGAATCCTACCTCTAGATCGCTCATAGTTGCGCATACGTCCGCTAAAGTACTCGCGTCGCCAAGCAGTCAGTTATGAATAAAATGGCTACTATGCAGCACAAGGTTTTCTGTGCTGGTGAGTTCTGTAAAACTGAGTAAAATGTGGTGCAGCGGGTATGCAAGGTATTTCGTCTCCACTTTAACATTGAACATCCAACAAGAGAATTTTTGTCGTTGCTATCACCAACATTTGAGCAAACTGAATGTCCCTGTAAAGGAAACAGACCGAGCCGACCGCGTGTATCACAGGAGAACGAACGAAATTGAGTACATCATTTTGAATAACCAGGTAATTTTTAGTAAGATAACAAAATATTGGTGATTTTGAAATATCCAATACACAATCTATACCAGAATTAAAAAACTACACACAGCCTACCTTTAGTTATATGGAAATGCACACCAATGCTATATCTACAGGTAATTAGTAATATGTACAAGGTTTCAAAAGACAATAATCCTAAAACTGTAATATTTTGAATTCTATATGAAATACGTACTGGAACTTTATGTAAAACGTTCAAAATTGCTTTCACTGTTTTTCAAACTGCACGAATTTTCAGACATTTTGGGACGTATTTCATAGAAATCAAGGTTTACAGTTTGAGGATTTTTGTAATTCAAAACCTCATACATTTTCCTAACCACTCGTATAAAATTTACAGAAAAGTCGTTTGTGGTATTGCTCGAGTAGCAACCTGCGAAGTGATAAGTGACACAAGAATTCCTCTTTTCTGATAAGGTGTACACGACCAAGAATACCCTTCAATTAAATACATTTGTAAATTGCTTGTAATGCAACTAACTTATACGAAATACAAAAAAAAAAGTAAATTTTTTTTTTTTTTAATGTGACAAAAAAACATTTTGTAGCAAGTATTTGAATAGGGAATTTAAAACTACTTTTTTTATCAATATTCTACTTCAAACTTAAATACATGTATTTTTTTTAAAGTTCGTTTTCATAGTTTAACTAATTCTCAAAGCTTGAATTTTTCAAACGTCCCCAAAACGGGCAGAATCCGAGAGGTAGCAGGCAGAGGTGCGCGTGACGTCATCCGTACTGAACGATACCCGTCAGAAGAAAAATTTGTAGGGAGATTTTTTTTTTTCAATAAAAATTCCAGTACATTTTTTTTATTAACGTTGAACGTCTAACTTAATAAACGGTATTTATATTTTTTGATAACATCAAAATTTCACAAGAAAATTGATTTTTAACGTTTGAATTTTGGTATCTACCGTCGAAAACAGAGCGCCATACGGCCTAGCTGCCAGCTGTCAACGCAATCTCACTCATCATCATAAGAGACGGTTAGATGGTTTGGGCATGTAGAGCGAATGGTGCAAGGAGTGTTTGGCAAGACCGAGTTGTTTGGCGGTCCTTCCTCTCTTCCTACCCTTGCGGCGAAACGGCGTGATGGTTAGTTATTTTCCCAGATTGTTTTTTACGTTAATTAAAGAAAATAATGTAAATTTCCTAAATTCATTAAAAAAAACTCCAGAAATTTGCTGTTATTTTTATTGATTTTTATACGGTTGTTTTTCTTAGGATACACACAGCTTTTCAACCCCTGTGGGCTGTACGCCACTGTACAACTGAGAACAATATGTTATTTGTGCAAATCTAACTAGAATCCGGTAAGAACTCAGTACGAGGAAATATTTAAAAACTTCCAAGTTTACAAAAGCTTTACTCAAAAAATGTTTTATTTAAACTAAAAAAAGTATTAATTTATTCCTGAAGATGATAGCATTGCTATCGAAACATGTAGAAATATTTATATATTTTAAGTAAAGTGGTATATACAAAGTGTATTTTCAATTTATATAATTAATAATGATGCCACAAAGTTACCAAGCATTTGAACAAATTATAAAAAAAGTATATTTATATCTGAATACTCCACTGTCCAAAATAGTGCTCAACAGTTCTCGATAAGCAAAAATAGACTTGTTATTCCTAAATTGAATTCATCCTTTGGACAGAGAAACAATAAATTTATTTCTGCGAAATTATATAAAGCTCTACCAAATAAATCAAAAAAATATATAACAGAAATGAATATATTAAAAACAACAGTCAAAAGAAGGCTGAGTGAACTGAGCGATAGCCAAATTACAAATATTATAAAGACAATTTAAGAGGAACGGCTGCGCGGCCTATTTCATACAAAACTTAATTTTGGATTTGAGGCCAAAATACTCACCTAAATCAGTAAATATCTAGTACGGATTAGGAGTAATTTATTTATTTTTGTTTTACATTATGAAATATAGGCCATAAAAGGAATTGATTTTTCGAGATTTTAGAGGCACCTTCAGCAATTATTTGGGGACTAACGGTGATGTAAAAAAAAAGTTTTATTCCGTCCACTTTGAAAACATAATGAAATATAAAATACATTTTTTTTTAAATATTAAAATAAGCATTATGGTGGACTTTAAATTAAATTAAAAACGGCCAATTTACGTTGGAACACAAATTTGCCGTACATAATTTAAAATATGGACCCGATAAAGATTTTTCATTAAATGTTCCGTTTTTATATTTTTATTTTGGTAATCATATTAAATTAATTGAATAATAGAAGAGAATGTATGAGACGATGTATGAATGTGAATGAAGCAAGAAGTGTATGCCAAGATCGAGTTGTTTGGCGGTACGCCCTTTCTGCCTACCCCTGCGGGAAACGGCGTGATGGTTAGTTAGTTAGTTAGTTATATTTACATAGCAAACACGATAATTTAAAAAAAATACGATTAACCAGCAAATAATTTTCTAAGTTGCCTCTAAAATTAAGAAAAATGTTTTTTTTTTCATGGCACATACTTCATAATTTAAGGCTCACCAAAACAGAATTTCTATGGATATATTACAAATATCCCTTAAAAACTGGAGGTTTTATGTACTTAAAAAAAATATATTTTTATTTTTGAAGATAATCTCTAATCAGTCAACGGGCTGAAAATGTAATTATATGAAATTCCCTCGATAGAAAAAAAATCGTAAACTATACTCCGAAAATTAAAAAAAAAACGGGTTGTTCTGTTATTTAACATGTTATATGTTTGAAAAATCATAGTGTTTCTTTAAATGCTACTTAAGACATTCGTCTTGAGATTTTTGATCTATCTCAAATATATCGTGTTTTATTAATATTTTTAGAATTGTCACTTACGCCTGTTTATTCTAAAGGCTCTTCATATTGGCGCGCTCTTTCTATCTTTCGAATGATCATATCTGCCTTTCAACAGCGGTCAGTCGGGATTCAGAGCCGATGCTAGACAGACCTCTTGCCTAAATCTAAATTCTCGAGAGATCAATGCGGGGCCTTAAACAAAAATAAACAAAAAATACTTCTCATACGTACTAAATATTTACTAAACCTTTAATTAAAAAAAATATGTCATTCAGTTTGGATGGGTATTTTGGCCTCAAATCCAAAATTAAGTTATGTATGAAACAGGCAGCGCAGCTGTTCCTCTTAACACAACAAAAAAGTGCAGGCCGCCTCAAAACAGGAGACCCTAGTGAGGAGGACTGCGAACACTGTCACTTTATGCCTTATATATATATATATATATATATATCATAAGTTTAATGCTTCAGTAATAAATACAATACATGCCCTTATACTTAGGATGTATTGTATTTATTACTGAAGTCATATATTCATGTACAGTAAAGACACAGATACTATTAAAAAAAATTGAATACCTTCGAGATGCAAAAATGCATTATGACGCAAAATGCATAAGTTCTAGGTGCATAATAGTATCTATAAAAATATATTCTTAATTAAGTACGTCCATTTAGACGTTTACAATATTAAACTACAACCTCCAGATATTTAATTTTTTTTCCGTAAAATGTGTAACAAATTAGTATTAATTTTTAAACGGACGAAATAACAGGAAAATAAAAATTCCCCGTATTAGCTACTTAGACAAAACCCAGTTCAAAAAAAATTCCCTTAAAAGATGGTTTTCCGGTCCGTGGCCAATCTGTTATAGCGACACGTCATATAGTGACAACTCGGACATAACCATGGAGGTATACAAATGGAGTAAACATCGTCGTTTGAAATATGGGCAACAACATGCGGCTAATTGGCATCATAGAGATAACACGGGCTTCATTCGACTACAAGCGCTCGCCGGGTGTGGATCTCCAAAGATAACTATAAAATTCTTACAAGACTGGACATATCATTCTGAAAAATATAGAAAAGGGAATAATGTAACCTTTAATCGGTTTTACTATCATCAATATTCGTTTATTGAATGATAAAAACTCAAAGCGCACTTGAAGCTGGCACGCCAGTAACTCAAATGCGGCCGGGCCGCGGCCAGCCGGTCGTTGAGATGGATTCGGGCGACATCGATAGCCGCCTCACCCCCTTCCTACTTCACGCGCAAGAAGAATATTTTAGACTGATTTTGCAAATGTAAACTATTTATATACTCAATGGATACAACATCATCATTACTGTAAAGCAAAAATTCGAATGAATAAAGTAAAAAATTTCTAGTGTCACGAAATGTGTATAGGTTTTCTTATAGATAAGAATTTATAGATCAACTATTTTCCGCTCGCAACGGCGTATCCACCATGAGCTCTGAATACTTCAGTATTCAGTGTCACCTGTTAATATATGAGACAAAAAGTCATTCATGTTTCTATCTGGGCTTTTTAGATCAACGCAATGATTTTTAGCTAGAAACGTCATTTCCACCACGAGAACTGGAACTTTGAAAAATTCATATAACTGCAAAATACAAGACATTCATGCTTGATGAATTGCATGAAAAACAGAAGAATTTTAAATATGTAAATTAATTTTCTCACCGTTTTGTTTCTCCATGTATCCTTCCTGTTCAACCTCGGCATTGTGATTTACAGATATATCTCAATTCTACCGATTTTATAATATTGCGACTGTATATCGCCTCCATAGGCACCGATTCACCATTAACCGATATCGCACATCACCAAAAGGCATTTTTCTGTTAATGCCTAACACCAAAAACCTTTTTTCTATCGACGCATTTCACCAAAAAGTATTTGACATATCAATGCATATCACCAAATAAGTTTTTTTTTCTATCAACGCATATCACCAAAAAGCATTTTATCTTAATAGACAATATTAATAGGCATTAATATGCATATCACCAAATAAGGTTTTTTCTATCAACGTAAACCACCAAATAAGGTTTTTTTGTATCAACACATATCACCAAAAAGAATTTTTCTATGAATGCATATCACCAAAAAGCATTTTTCTATCAATGCATATCACCAAAAAGCATTTTTCTATCAATGCATATCACCAAAAAGCATTTTTCTATCAATGCATATTGCCAATAAGTATTTTTCTAGTAGGTGTCGAACATCGCCAATAAGTATTTTTCTAGTAGGTGTCGAACATCGCCAATAAGTATTTTTCTAGTAGGTGTCGAACATGGCCAATAAGTATTTTTCTAGTACGTGTCGAACATCGCCAATAAGCATTTATCACTGATAAGACTTTTCAAACATTGCATATCACTTAAAAACAATACAAAATTATAAATTCACTATTATGACCTGTAGCATAATGACCTAATAGCTAAGCATTTTTATAATGCATTACTAATAATTATATTGCCTGTCATTATCACACATCACCAACACGTAATTACTTAATTAGTACCGGGATATCACCAAAACAGTATTATACTAAGTATTACTTTTACTACCGATTTATCACTAATTTCAAAACCCATTACGAATACGACATTGCACTGCCACAAATCACATACGTCCCATTTGAAAAAACCAAATGTGAATAAAAATTATATAATCGAAACAGTTTTGGTGAAAATTTCACAATGCACTCAACACCAATTTAACATCATCGTATTTTTAATCGCAGATTCGGAAAAACAAAACTCATCACTTTTTTCCGAGATAGTCTTATCACGAATTCACTATTATTGTCAATTGGGAGTGTGTATTACCAAATTCAACTGGATAACTCTTACAGGGGGATACGCCTTGAGCCTTAAGCTGATTCTCCAACGAGAAATAGGAATTGGTTCAGGTACTATTAAATGAATCAACTGAATAAAAACTAGCAGGTATATCATTCACCTTATTATCAGTAGATAAAGAACACATCTGATAAGAATGATCCAGAACTGCGATTATCATTGTTTGCATTTCATCGAGATAAAAAAAACTTAGAATACGAAAAGCAGTTCTGAAGAAGACATTGTTAGTGACATCTATAGCGTAAGCATACGTGTGGCGAACATTCGAGTTGGTGTATTTCACAAAGGTGTTAATTGCGTGGGTGTACAGCAAACGCCGCGTATTGTGTTCATAAGTGGCTAATAGAATCATCGGAATCTAATAAACGATTACAAACAAAAAAACTAGTCGGTCTAAAAAAGAGGTTATATTTCTTTATTATTTTTTTTTTTAATGTGTGATGGTCCACGTTTATTAGAATCGTTGTTCGGTTATAATAATGAAAATTAAAGAATTGAGAACGTTTCGTTAGTGTTGTGTTTTCAGTGCTTGTAGGTGCATGCGATATAAGAATTACAAATTCAAGTTATTAGGGGGATGTGTTTCATAGAACCGAGGTAAGAAAAGAGAAATTTTCATTTCAATATGATGTGACGTTCTATCGTTTATTAAAATCATTGTTCGGTTATGAGAGCAGTAATAAGAACTGACAGCAGTGGTGGCAAATAAGCCAGTGCGGTGTGTTTTAAAGCTAATTTTTCGTATTTGTGATTGTTAATTTGTTAACATGCTTGTCGAATGGGAGATTCTATTTAAGAGAAGACAATTATATTATATCCATTAGTTAATTTTTTTATGTAGCATTAGTTAAAGTTTAAAAAATTTGAAAAAAATGTGTGATAAACAAAGGGTCATGAAGTTAAACTTGGTGGGAACGAAGAATCTTACTTTTCGGAGGAAATTCTCAGAAATTTTAAATGTAAAAGAAAACATATAATTCTACAAAATCAGATACTCTGTAATTGTAGATGAATTATAACATTTTTCACAAATTCCATCCCTGTAAGAGAATTTCTACAAATATCGCATAATAATCAACCTGAATTTGCATATAGATGGCCCAGTAAACTACAACAAATCCAAAAAAAAAACGCAAATTACGATGTGGGTATCAAACTATTCACCAAAAAGAGCCGTTTCCAGTTTTAAATAGAAAAATAAATCAATTAAAAGAATTTAAATGATTTTGTTTTAAGTCGAATAATTTTATTTATTTGTACATATTTCTGCATTAGACCGGTTTCGGTTGGACTCGACCTTCTTCAGGAATGTAAACATACACATATATGAATATAAACATATGTGTACATTCCTTGAGAAGGTTCAGTCCAACCGAAACCGGTCGAATGTAGAAATATATGCAAAAATAAATAAAATGATGTGACTTAAAACAAAAACATTTTTCATTTAAATTATAATGTCAAGCCACAAAGCGTGTGCTTCCTTCAATAAACTAAAAAAAAAATTGAACCCTTGAGAGCCCAAAACCCAGTTTTAAAATCTTCAAACATTCAAATGTACTCAGTTTTATACAAATTTATATCGAATTGTTTTTATTTAAAACCGACCATTATCTTATGCACTTCAATATCGAACAAAAACAACAGAGAGAACTAATAAAATTTTACATTTTTGCATTCGAATCAATATGGAATATGATATATTGATTCTCTCAAAACAACCGATTTTGACTTGATGCAGTTTAATATTGGGCTACCGATATGTACATGGAACTTCCTTACGGCATAAAATTGAAAACTTAGTTGTGCTCGTAAATGGAATCGTTTATTGGGATCAAGAAAGTCGTGATTACTTTAACCGACAACTGCAGTCACGTGTGTCGAGTATCTAAGTACGATACTATCTGGGTAAATTGCAGTGATAAGAGCGGGTATATATAGCAGGTAACACAGCAAGTGTCTGCGTACGGGAAATAATTACTGAGCAAAGCGGGACTAAGCAAGGTGGCGCCCAGAAGGTGCGATATTTTCGATTCTCAGCACGGATATAATAATTTTTTTATTTTAATTTTATTTATTTATACATTTAATAAATTTGCTACAGATTTAACATTTTTTCCACTACCAAACTAGGCACATGCCCTTATTATGGTAGTCGAAGTTTCTTGTATATAATATTGTTGTATACCTGCATGTAAAGAATTAAAAAATTAAGATAACATAATTATTAATAGAAACAGAAGCATTTTAAAAACAACATAAATTTGCATGTTGAAAGAAAAGGTAAAAGTAGATATTTAGTAAATATGTAAAAAAAAATCAAATAAAATAAGATAGGAACAAAATCATGTAGATAATTATTTGTAATGGTACTTACACTATGTTATTCCTGTATTTGTTCGTTATTTTATCATTTCATTGACCTGTCTGAGGCCTAGGAGTGGAAAGGTCTTATGCAAATTGACAAAAACCGTTTTGTTGTAAAAGTTCACGAAATTATCAATCGCCTTATTGCGAAGGTCAAATTAATCCACTAGTATATACGAGTGGATGTATGGTATAGGAATTATTTATTTATTTATTATATTATATACGCCCCATATGGGCTTTTACATACATAGTTAGTTATAATAAACAGGTGCAAAACACATCACAGTAGGTGCATAGATAAAATAACTAACAAATACAGGAATAACACAGTGTAAGTACCATTCCAAGTAATTAGCTACAGAGGCGAATAATCAAAACATACCTCACATTCACTGACACGTATACTCTAGACACATACATTAATAATTGTTGAGGATGTATGCAATAATCTTCTGTTTGTATTTGTATTCTGAGCAGTTGAACAATATCTATGTCTGAATATGTATTACCTTCTTAATTTTAAGAGATTTTTTTGCCTGTAGTTTTAAGATCTCCATACGGTTTTGAATCAGATGACGTTACAATAGTTATAATTCAGTCCACAAAAAAATACATATTTTGCCTTCTTTTTTTGCGTAACAGCCGCTCGACGCGACGAGGAAATATCATCTGTTCTCCATTGTACAATAACTCCGCGTTCCTAAGGCAAGTGAGGTCTGCGGTTTGTTTCTATAACATGATCCATTCTTATTCAAATCGGCAGACTTTCCGTCACTAGGCTAAGGTGAATCGTATTCTAAGGCACGATTGGATATGCTGAAAGAGATAAACTTATACGTTCCTAACAAGTATATTCGTGGGAGTCCCATGCACTATTTATGCTCCGAAAGCGAAAACTTCTGCTTACCAGAACACGAACATTGACCGATGACATTTTTAATATTACTTGCAGACAATTTTGCGACCATCTCTTAACCCACGTTACAAAATAGTTATTAAACTGCCCCCATGAATTTTTATACTTTACCTATCAACCTTTCACTTCTTGCATGTTTGATACAGATCATCATCTTCAGTATTGTTAAAATCATTAATATACAAATGTTTACTTATTTGCACTGTTTGTTATTACTAATACTTGTTTATGTACATTTTTTTTTACTATTTCTCATTTATCAATCTGTAATATATCAGTGTACAAAACTGTTTTATAGAGACTAAGAAAGATAAATAATATGGCACCGAAAACAGCACTAACACCAAAGTCTTAGTAGCATAAGAGGGACGGCTGCGCTGCCTGTTTCTTACAAAACTTAATTTTGGATTTGAGGCCAAAATACTCACCTAAAGCTAATGATATTTTTTTTCATCAAAAAGTATAGTAAATATCTCTTACGGATTAGAAGTAATTTATTTATTTTTGTTGTACATTATGAAATATGGGAAATTAAAGGAATTGATTTTTCGCGATTTAATAGGCACCTTTAACAATTATCTGGAGGCTAACGGTGATATAAAAAAAATTACCCCGTACACTTCGAAAATATAATGAAATATAATTTTTTTATATTAAAATATGCATTTTGGTGGACTTTCAATTAAATTAAATATGACCAATTTAAGTTGGAACACAAATTTGCCGTATATAAATTAAATAATCGACCCGAAAAACTTCTTTTTTAATCTTTTGTTTTTATATTTTTATTTACGTAATCATATTTATACAGCAAATATAAAAAAAAAATTAATTAAAATTTACATAAACCCGAAAATAATTTTCTAAGTTACCTTCTGAAAATTGATTTTTGTTTATGGCATATACTTAATTTAAAACAAAAATACTTCTCATACGTAGTAGATATACGAGTAGATATGTGTTGGTACACATATGTTTATCATATGTTAGCATTTTCAGCCATTTGGATTAGTGGTTTATTTTTGACAACTGGAAAGGTTAGTCACGTTTTTGTGTGTTCTTCGATTTTTTACTTTTGAAAAAAATGGATCAAAGAATATGTATTAAATTTTGCGTTAAAAATGGAATAAAGTGCTCCAACGCACTTAAAATGTTGACTGTGGCATTCGGCGAGTCTACTTTGTCTCAAAAAAGTGTTTATAAGTGGTACAAGCGCTTTACAGAAGGCCGAGAAGATGTTAATGACGGTGAGCGTCCTGGAGTTGCAACCACGTCAACAACCGAAGAAAACATCGAAACAGTGAAAAAAATGGTTTTGGAAAATCGTCGAATCACTATTAGGGAAGTTGCAGAGGATGTTGGCATATCAATCGGCTCATGCCATGCAATTTTCTCGGATGTTTTGGGCATGAAACGTGTGGCAGCGAAGTTTGTTCCGAAATTGCTAAATTTTGAGCAAAAGCAACGTCGCATTAGTATCGCTCAGGAGTTGTTGAATGACGTCAACGATGATCCAGATTTGCTCAAAAGCGTCATAACTGGTGATGAAACGTAGGTATATGGTTATGACGTCGAAACCAAGGCCCAATCATCCCAATGGAAGCGGCCAGAAGAGTCAATATCGAAAAAAGCACGCCAAGTTCGATCAAATGTGAAGGTTTTGCTCAATGTTTTCTTCGATTACAATGGCGTGGTGCATCTGAGTTCTTGCCAACAGGTCGTACGGTTAATAAGGAATACTACAAGGAAGTTTTGCAACGTTTGCGTAAAGCAATACGGCTCAAACGATCGGAATTGTGGAAAAACAAATCACGGATTTTGCATCACGATAATGCACCAGCTTAATGCATCAATGCTTGTTCGTGATTATTTGGCCAAAAACAACACCGTAATCATGCCTCAACCACCGTATTCACTAGATTTGGCTCCCTGCGACTTTTTCCTATTCCCGAAACTGAAGAGACCAATGAAAGGAAAGCGTTTTGCCACAATTGATGAGATAAAGTCAGAATCGAAGAACGAGCTGATGGCCATACCGAAAAGCGCATTCCAGAAGTGCTTCGAGGATTGGAAGAAGCGCTGGCATAAATGCATTATATCTGAGGGGGATTACTTTGAAGGGGAGAAAATGGATATTGATGAATAAATAAACACTTTTGTAAAAAATTCAAAATTCACCTTTTCTTTTGAACAAACCTCATATACTGAACCTTTAATTAAAAAAATATATCACTCAGTTTGGATGAATATTTTGGCCTTAAATCAAAAATTAACTTATGAATGAAACAGGCAGCTCAGCCGTTCCTCTTAACGGCCCTCCACGCCACACGGAAAAAAAATCTAAAATTATGCTCTACTACCCCGGCATAAATACATTTTTCTACCGATCTCCAAGTTTTAATTTGTAATAGTCAAATATCTTATAGGTCCGTTATTTAATTTCAGTTGGTCTTTAAGACCCGGCAATAAATACCCCCCTCTGAGCGGAAACTGAATTTAATTATTTCGTTTTAATTTAATAATGTTGATGGTGGGGGTAAATACAATAGAATCATATAAATAAGTGGTCTCAACGTGACCTCACCACAATTAGAAAACAGATTTGAAAGCCGAAACAGCTGTCACAATAATAATAATAAAAAAATAAAAACTAAAATACTCGCCAGACTCAATAATGACATTATTAAAATTGATTTATATTAAATTTAAAAAAATAAATGGAGTTCTACGAATTAAACACAAAAACAATAAAGAAATTGAACATTATTTGAAAATGAGATATGTTAATTCGGAAGGGAGCGCGACAATATAAATGACGCTTACGGCTTAAGCCATCGTTGAGGTGATTTTTCACAAAAACGGCGCTATAAAAATCATCCGATTATTATTATTATTATTATTAAAACATATTTAATAAAACACGACATATTTAAAATAGAGCAAAAATGTAAAGATTACTGACTTACGCAGCAGTTAAAGAAACGCTGTGATTTTTTTCATACCTACAGCGTGTCAAATAACAGAACCACAGGCGGTATTTATGTTTTTCGGAGCATACTTTGCGATATTTTTCAATCGAGGAAATTTTATATAATTACTTTTTCAACCAGACATCTGGATAGAAATTATCTTCAAAAATTACATTATACTTTCAGTATCGCCCTGGTGAAATAGCACCATTCACAATCGAAATGTTGATTGAGTTTGGTGACCAGATCTGAATAGCCAGATATTTCCACACCTTCCTCTTCCTATCTCCTACCCTTCCCCACTACTTTCAGCCTCACAAAATACTTAAATTGGGGATGTCATAGTCCCAATGGCTCCGGGATAGTTGCGACTCTTGTGAGGTATTCACATATAAAAAAAATGTCAGATAAAATATAATGTAAAAGCAATACTCACAAGTGCCGATTTAACCTTCTCATGTCGGGACATTCTTGCTGAGGACATCGTTGATCATTTGTGATGCCGGCTCTATTGGAAATAATAATATTTATACATTAAAACCTTTCCACTCGATACAACAAAGGAACAATGACATTGTTTATAGAAAAACAAAAGTAATTCTGCTCCAATGTGTCATAAAAACATACCAAGAAAATTAATAATTTATCAAAAAATACACATATTAAAAAGCACGTATAGGCAGGGGGAGTGCAGTCCATATTGGCACATAGGCACTGCCTTTCTCGCGTAGAAATATAAATAATACTAAAACTTATTAAATTACTGCAAGAAATCAATTCGCACTACGCACTCAGAAACAGGCGCGAAATATTCGAATCGCTGCGCCGCGCGCGCCATATTGGACGCACTACTACAGTGATGCGCAATCCGCGGCCAGCGAGACAATTTCGTTCGGCCTGCGGACCTTTTAAAGCAGCGCACTTTATGATTCTTGAAAATTTCAGATTAATAAAAATCGACAATATTTATTGGTTTGACCTTGGAGATGGAAGATTTTTCCCCTGCGACGCTTTTTCAAGTGTCTATTATTATTTTGAGTGATTACCGTTTTACAAAATACAAAAAAGTTACCGGACCAAATCAATTTTGAAAAGTTATCCCGAAATGCGATATTTTAGATACGTACCTAGATATATTTTGGTTTATAATATACTAGCTGATGTGTACCCGGCCTTGCTTGGGTTTATATAAAGTTATGATGTTGCGAATTCTTGCTTGTCATTAGGGTGCCATAATTGATTTGACAGCGAAAGTAACTATCTCCAAATAAAGAAACAATCATTTCAATATTTTATTTCATTCCAAACGTTTATTTTTTCAAAATATATCTAAATCATAAAGTTCTTAAGTAGATACCTACTCGTGTTTTCCATTTTTAAAATATTTTACCCAAAAAAACCTTGTTCTTTTGAATATGCAATCTGTGGCTAACCAGAGTGTTATATCTATGGACTGATCTAAATAAAACATGGCGGGTTCAATGTTTTTCATAGTAATTTTAAAACGTTATAACAACAGTTTTACACATTGGATTTCATTCAAACTACTCTCTAAACCTTCCCGGCACTAATAAAAACAAACTGTGCTATTTTCAGCGAAACCGGTCCATTGATTTTCGAGAACATCGAGGACAAACAAACTTACGTCGAGTTATATATATACGAGATATATATATATATTATAGTATACCTACTGGCTCCGGACAATTGGGACGTTTGTACGATATGGCGACGCAACCGATTAACTATGTCAAGCTGTAAGTACACTACCCCCTGCGGACCGCGAACAAATTGCAAATTAATAAATTGGCCCTCCGGCTAAAAAGGTTGCGCATCACTGCACAACTATAAAGTGTCAAAGGCAGGAATTAAGTATGCAAAGTGGCGCACACGTCATATTCAAATGTTGTCTTCATTCGACACAAAAAATGTACATGTGGGCGCGATGCTCATTCAAGGGACGACTCGTCTGTGTTAGTGTAGTAAAAGTCGTGCCTTTCGATACAAATATGTAGCCAACGAAATAATTATCAAATTATCTTGGCTATCTTTCATGCAATTGAGCGGTAGAAAAAAACGAAAATTTTATATAGGTACCCAGTAATTGACTTGTAATATGCATAAATGAAGGGAATATTTGATGTGGCAGGGAAACCCAACCAACATCGGGAGCGAAAATTAACCACGTTTGTTTAAGTTGTTTTTATATCAATTAATTCGCTGATTTTTCTACTGCCTACCCTGATTTAAAGATCTGTGCACGCTATTGGGTATAGATATCACATTTTAGAGTTGATCCAAAAATACACACTAAGGATTGGGTGTATTGGTGCATATGTGTACTCTTCCGAGATTGATGTCCATCACTGAGAAACAGTCTTTTGTCTTGCTTACACCTACTTTGTTTTTAGTGAAATGGTACAACAAGTCATTAATAGAGTACGTTTCTTTCAAAATTAATGGAAAATATTGTTCCAGCACGTGAAGTAGGAAGGTGAGTGAGGCAGCTGTCAATGTCGCCCGAATCCTTCCGACCACGAACTCAACGAATGGAGTCGCCGCGCCGCCGCTAGCCACCGCAGCCCGGAGCATTTAAGTTACCGGCGTGCCAACTTCACCTGCTCCTTGAGTTTTTTAACATTAAAAAGCTAATTAACACGAATATTGATTATGATAAAAACCGACGGAAAGTTACGCCATTGCTCTTTCTATCTTTCCCAGAACAACGTGTCCAGTCATGTAGGCATTTTGCAGTTATTATTGGAGATCCGTACCCGACGAGCGATTGTAATCGACTGAAGCCCGTGTTATCTCTATGATGCCAATTGGCCGCATGTTGTTGTTGAGGAGATAGCAATGAATATACTTACGTATATCTTTCAGTTTTTTTTAATTTAAAATTTATTATTTTACAACAAAAGTATAAAAAAATAGTGATTACAGAAAAAAAAATTAATGAAAAATGACGCAATTTATTCTGCAAAAAATAGATATATTGGACATGGTGCGATCAGTTATTGCCGGTACATCGACGATATGTATCTTCTGTTATACAGTTTACAAATAAATAAATAATAATTTTGCTTTGTTTTCCCTTTGTAATTGCCTGCAATTATTACACTTTCTTTATAAGTAATTAAATAAACTACATTTTTTCATTGCTTATGCTATTTAAGAAAAATAGAAAATTAGAGGGACAATGTTTTTTTTATATATCTTAATTTTTTTACATGGAAACATAGTGCATGCTTCAACAAAGAATTCTTTCATGGTGGAATCGTGCAGAGGTGACTGAATTGTTCGTCAGGATAGCAGACTACAAGATATCTACCAAACTGTCCAGCCATATCATTTTCCTAGCTTCTTCTATAAGCATAATGCGTGAAATCATGAATTACTATGTTTTATTTCTAATTCATTATTTCACATCGATACGAAAACGATTGCAATACAATAGAAATTATTAGTGAAAACAAAGTTCTTTGTGAAATAAAATAAAATATTCGGCTTCAATATGGACATATGACACCATTCTGAACCATTTCGAAGATAAATAAAACAAACGCAAACCCGCATATCAATAACGGCTTACAGTAGATTAGCGGGTTGGTCCCATAATTAGCGCAATACTAACGCAACTAAAAAGGAATCAACATGTACAAATTCTTTCATAAATAACTCATAAACATTCCTTCGTCAAAATGTCAAACGATCAAACTGTCAAAAAGAATTTATAACCTAAAACATTTCATGTTTGCGCGAATTTCAAGGATTGCTACACTTAAAAAGGCTAGGCGAATTGGTGATAATGTAATTACAAGTATACTTGCCATTAAAAAACATGAGATAATACACTACACACACTTAATTAGCGAGAAATTTTAAAAAACAAGGCACTCATTGAAAGTCAGAACGTCGTTATGTTTTTTGACTGTGATGATGTCATTGGGTTGCTGAAGTTGGTCACGGTAGGTCAGTTACTAAAATGAACCACAGACTCTAGACGCTAACACTTCTCGAATTATAATAATTGTATCTCTCTTTTGGTTGCCGACCAATCGCTTCGATAAGGAACAATAAATAGTTTGTCTTGACCGGTGAGTAGCTGAGTGGACAAATGCGTCAGGATCTCACTCAAGAGACGTGGGCGCAATGTTCAAACCTCTGCTAGCTTCGTACTCTTTTAGGGTACCTACCTATTTATTTTGTGAGAAAAGTTGTGGTAGCCTGCTTCCCTTTCATTCGCAAAAAAACACATAAAAAAGTTGGTTAAATACGTTTTTCTCTTACCATTTAGTCATTGGTTGAATGTTATAATAATATTATAACAAATCAATCCATAATAATATATATGTTGATATAAATACTATTGTTGAATGACTATGATGTACAAATAAATCATGAGAAAGAAAACTCGGTTCAAATTGGTTTGAAAGAGTTTGGAATACCTGCCCGCAGAAGCCCCACGATACAGTTCATCACTACATAAACAAGAGATTCTTTAAAATGATTATACTGTAAGTTGTTGAGAATAATTCATACAAGTAAACTGATACAAATACTTATTGTAAATGATTTATAACTCCTGACTTCTAAACACTTATTTATACTTGTAAACATAATTTAAATACGCAAATCTGAGATATTTATGATTTAAGATTCTTACGGCCAAAAATAATGTTATTTATATTTGGGGTATTACGATGTATTGCACTTCTTTTTATAAAGGTTTCACTCGTTTCAGACAGCCTTGCAGCGTTCATCATTAGACCATTTGCCGATGAACGTTGGCTCAATAAAGAGAACACGGCATTTAATAAAAGTAAAACTTAATATTTTTAAAAAGTATCAAAAAAGCTTGGAAAACATTCAATTGTTTATGATCCTTACACGACTGGCTAGCCCAATACTGACTGAAACCACCGCATCAAAAGGTTCAACCGTCCGGTCGTCCTTTCCTAAAGTCAAACTTACCAGATTTAGGAAAGAACTACCAAATGGTCGAATCTTTCGATGCGGTGACTTCAGTTAGTATAGGGCAAACCATTCGTCTGGACCCTATTATCAAATTATTCAAATTTATGTTTGTTTTGGTGGCTAATCTGAAGAGCCATGTTTTTGTTTTCGAATCTGCTTCCGCCATTTTGCGCAATTAGAATATGTGACAGATGTTCGGATCTGTCAGAACTTTACCATATTTTGAGTTTCGTGGCTTATTTCGTTACTGTAATAGCTAGACTTAGTTTAATCAATCTACATATTTATCGAGAGCTTCTCTTAATTTCGTTTTAATATAGTTAAATAATATAAGTCGTGGCTATATTTTCAATTTTATTTCGTGTTGTAATATCGAAGTTTTTATTCGTGTAATTTGCAATCATCTTTGGGCTACACGCTTAGCAGATAATAAATGGACGGGTAAGAAAAGCATGAAAAATAATCGATGATTTTTTATAATTTAATTATCCGATTACGAGACATTGGATATTATAATCTAAAAAGAGTTGTGAATACTATCAGTATCGCCCTGGTGATAAGACCACCCTTCAGAATAGAAACGTTGCTTGAAATGTCTTCCGCCATGTTTGGCGACTAGATCTGAATAACCAGTTTCTTCTCCTGATGATTTTTTATAATTTAATTATCCGATTACGAGACATTGGATATTATAATCTAAAAAGAGTTGTGAATACTATCAGTATCGCCCTGGTGATAAGACCACCCTTCAGAATTGAAACGTTGCTTGAAATGTCTTCCGCCATGTTTGGCGACTAGATCTGAATAACCAGTTTCTTCTCAACCTTCCTCTTACCTCTTTCACGTCCCCACTCCTCTCAGCCTCACAGCATACCTCAATTGGGGATGCCATAGTCCATAGTACCACTTGCTCTGGACAATTAGAAGCAGTTGGGACTATTGTGCAGTATTCACATTTAAAAAATCCCCAGTAAATATGCAGATGAGCTCCTCATCCTTAACCTTTGGAACGCTGAGATCCTCCAATCTAATACCTTTGTAGTGTGCCAAGGGAAAATTTCCACACCCTATACTTTGTTCCAAAATTATGTTTTTATAATTTGTACAGTCTTACCAGATGATGTGTTTATATATTTATAAAAATTGTATATATCTGTCATAAGTAGTTTCCCCAGAATAGCTACTTATATTCAGAGAAATGATTTTTTGATATTGCCGATCGGAGACGCCTGCGTTCAACGAATACAAATTTTCCATATTCATTGGGTAATTTTGGCACACTAACGCTCAAATACAAAAATAAAAACACTTATCAGTTTCTGTCTCTTAGAGTTCACCGGAATTGTCATTAGGTGTTTGGTTATGACTCCTTGTTCCACAACGGGTCTTCTCAGGCATCCGAGACTTCTTCCCATCAAGATGGGACATTGGCACCATAGGTGAATGAGAGTTTCTTCACCATTTCCATATTTCCTACAGCTATTGATGCTTTCCGCTCCCGATGGCTGCAAGTGTAGGGATTGTAATCCCGCATAGTTTTCAATCCCGTTGGTACCGCGCAAGACATTTTCGAATCCCGCAGGATCCCCGCCAAATTGTATTCTAATTATACATTTTATTAAAAAAATGATGTGCTAATAAAAAAACATTTTTATAATATAAACAAATACATTTGTTTTAACCACTTGTATTTAATATAATGACCGACCTGTTTCGGAAGTACCCTTCCTTCGTCTTGACTATATTAAAACTACCAACACTTTAACCATTTTAGTGCTATGCTTATTTTGCGAGTATGTATGTAAATTGCTACAGATATTCTGTGTTTTTAAATTAAAAAAGAAGTATGGTATTCAATAAAAATGCAATAACTCGGACAAATATCAATCAATTTTAATGATTTTTTTGAAAGTATAAAAATAAATAATGAAATTTTACGAGTATTGTAGTTTCTAATTAAATAAAAAACTACACATTTACAACTACAAAATTATTTCACTTCACAATTGTGTATTTGAAAATGAATCCGAAGATTCACTTTCTATTCGCAATCTTTTTTTGTGATGTACAATAATGTCACTTCCGTCGTCACTGTCTTCATTTATGGGAACAAAGGTCTAGTCGTCCATAGTGCCGCTGTCTTTTGATACATTACGATCATCCGCAATAGAACTAACTTCCGACATGGTGAAAAATATCGATTCACTTTAGGGCATATTTGTTTTTTTTTTTTTAATTAAAACAAAATAACTTTGTATACATCACTCTTTATTGATATACAATACAACATGTTTCGTGAACGATGTTCACTTCTTCAGGTATCAATGTATACTAGAGTTAAAAATTACAATATAGATCAGTTAGATGGGGAGGGGAGGACAAGAATAAGTAATTAGGGAATTACAAAAATAAGTAATTAGGGAATTAAAGTATATTTGTTTTAACAGGGTAAACAATAAATGCAGTTATCAAGACACGCGCCAACCGCAATATACCACGCTCAAATTGAACACGTGCTCTCCCGAGGATGACAAAAAGCACCCTGAAAATTGCAGCGCTATTGTGCTGTGTCGCAATTTACGTAACTAAAGCTTACAGCGCGATGGCGCTGGGCCGCACTCTAACGGTTAATAACTATATATATATATATAATACAAATAGACTAGAGCACACTTACAATACTCGTCTCAATTAATGAAGGATTAATGGTTCCTGAGCATTCATACAAATATGGACAAAGAACTTTAGATCACATGATTACTAGCTGTTTAAATATGTTACCTGCTGAAATAATACAAATGTGTTAAAACTAAACAGTTAATAAATATAGTGAAACCTTGGCTAGCCGAAAGAAACTATTTGTATTTGATAATTAAGAAATATTATTTTATGTCCGAATTATTGATATCATATTTATGTTAATTTTTTTATTTTAAACATATTTTTGAGTAAGATTCTTACTTAATATTTATGTTTTAAGTTTGTTACATATGTTTTTATTTTATATAGATGCATATATATATATTTTGTTAGTTAACCGTAACTTTAAATTTAGTATAACGTTTTGAATAACAAGCTCCCGTTAGACACACTACTTTTTAGTAGTTTATTGGGACTTTTTGCTTTATGTTTTTGTAAAATGTCTTAATTAATAAAAAAAAATCCTTAGTGACAAAATAATGACAGACATACATGAATATTTAGGTGTTGGAATGGGAAGTGACCAAAGGGGAAGGGGTAATTAGGGGTTTTTCAGAAGGAACTGAGTGGTTCACTTGAAAAATATCTATACGAAAAATTTACTTAGTTATTCAATATACCAGAATTAATATTTAGATTATGTTTGTCATTATTTTGTATCTAACAATAATAATAAATGGATTATTTTTATAGCACCGTTTTCGTGAGAAAATCACCTCAAAGGCGCTTTACAACATAATTTATCTAACCTATACCTTATCACTTAGACTTATATATAATAATTTACATATTAGATTTATTACTAATGGCTTACACCTAAGATTTATAATTAGAAAATACCTAATTCAGACTTATAATTAGTGACTTACATCTAAGACTTATATAGATAGCGACTTACAACTTCGACCTGTAGCTAGTGACTTAAAACTAGTGACAGAGGCTTACAACTAACATATTTACATTTTAGAATAAATTATGTACAAAATGTTACTATTTGCAAAATCATAACATAACCTGATATTGAACAGCAGTGGGGCGAGTATGTATGTGATACATCACAGCTGCATTTGTATGCCTCTGATCAGTTTGAGGATAATATATATACATATATATCATATTCTAGATGTTAATAAAGATGGTAATACTAGACAGATACCTTTATACGATTAAATTTAAAAAATGTTATGAGCGCCGAAAGAAGAAGGAAGTTTTTACCTATATTAATATTATGTATATGTTTTATTGTTCATTTTATGACACGGATGCAAAAAATGTATTGAATGAGTTATCTGAATTTAAAGAAAAGTATAGATATTAAATGAATGAAATTAATCGTCAATCAATTACGCGCATTAAGAAGATTCGTCACTCAAAATTAAAACAGATTAAGGTGTTCGGCTCCCACTGACATTGTATATTAGGAATTTCTAGAGAATTTAGTTTTGGACATGGAAAATTGAATTAGAGATAAACACAGGAAACATCTAATGTTAGTTTTAATATAGTCCTGATGAAGGAACGGTACTTCTGAAACCGGTTGATCATTATATTAAATTGATGTGGTTTAAAACAAATTTATCTGTTTATATTATAATTATAAAGTAAATACTTTTTACGAATATTTAAAAACACTTTTGTTTGTGTTTAATTATCAATAATTAAAAAAGAAAAAAGCATAATCCTAGCAACCCCAAGCTTGGCAGAAAATAAAAAAAAACCACTTGGTAACCTCCGTTATATTATTAACAGGGACGGCTTGAGACTTTTTAGTGTATTTTTAGAGTGCTAATATTGAAAAAAACGACATTATTGATGTTGTAGCCGAAAATGATTTTGTTAATTTTTCAAAAAAAATTTTTTTTTTTGTAGGAAATGTAATCTAACTTAAAAATTTACATCTAAAAAGAAAACTAAAAAAACATTTTCGGCCACAACAACATCAATAATGCAGTTATTTTCAATCTTAGCAGCACTCTTGTACACCAAAATGTCACGAGCCGCCCTTGATTATTAAATCAATAAGAAAACTTAAGTAGAATCTGCCTTATTTGTTTGCACACATCAAATGTAGTATTATAATAACGATTGATTATTAAAAAGATAATTATTAAAAACTGATATGAATAATATCTCGGTAAAAAGAATCATTTTTGGAAATGAGATCTTACGAAACGGACACTATTCAACATCTCATCTCCTAATCTGCTTCTCAAAGGGCTATATAGTCAGCAGTGGCGTGCATAGTTCTATGACTAAAGGCAGGCTGTGTGTAGGTTTTGGCGCAGCTCTAAAGTAAACCATCTCCATCTAAGTTAATTTTGAGATGAGTCGTGGATATTTTTCTTTCCATATAAATATTCAGAGCACGACAGCCAATATAAACCCATCTAGGTGCAAATAGATATGTTAAAATTATGAAAATCTTTGTTGCAAAGATAGTTTTAAAGGTTTCTAACAAAATTTCACCAATAATTAAAAAATCGCATTTTTGGAGTTCAACCACTTTAGAATTGCACCCCCAATTGTACAATTTTTTTTATTGTCTTCTGCTGTTTTTTTTTTTTTATATGAATACCGCACAAGAGTCCAAACTGCTCCCAACCTTTTGGAGCCAGTGAGACTATGGCATTCCCAATTGGGGAATGTTGTGAGGCTGAAGGTATTGGTGAGAGGAAGGAGAAGAGGGAGGTGGGGGAAATACCTGGCTATTCAGATCTGGTCACCAAACACGTCTAAAAACCATTTCAAACAACGTTTCAATTCTGAATGGTGGTCTTTCACCAGGGTGATACTGAGAGTATCTTAAACTCTGGCTGATTGTTATGGCCAACTGAATAAATGAGCGTACAAGTTCCTTACGATATTCATGGCAAAATTACATTTTGATTAGAAATTTGTCGCCTGTTAAAATTTGTATTTAATTTCTTCTCATAGAATTTTTCTTAAGCTAGGTACAGCTTTCAACCTTTATAGACTGCACACCACTGATAGTCAGCAGCTGAAAAGCTCGCTCAGCCTCTACGCTTGTTGGCGGTACGGTCATGAAGTAATTGTAGGCCATACTGAGGAACTTGCTCCTACTCCGTCACTTTCATATGTAGACATTACCTTCTTCAATAGTTTTCAAAATACTCAACATCTGGCACCTTCTTTATACCTTTTGCAGTTTTACTTCTCTTTTTGTATTTTAATTTCTAATTCTTTTTACAATGACAAATCAGTAGATTGTTGCAAATTGTCATCAGATTCAGATTCTTCATCTTCAGATTGGTAGTTTTTCTCAATGTTATAAACTCTTGTCACCCGCAGTAATATGTGCGGGATCTCTCATGTGCTAAAATAGCGCGGGATTGCAATCCTTATGCAAGTGTCTCCCGAGGTGGCAGTATCCTGTTAACAGTCCCACTAGCTCCCTCAGTGAGCTTCTATCCGAATTTTGAGTGCATTAACATTGTGGCTTGTGATTTCTTTGCAGAAGCGCCGGTGCTCAGATATCCACGGAGAGGGTCCCCCAGACCGGAGGGGATGGCAAGGATATGGCAGAGTGGACACCCTTCATTCCCAAACATATCAAAATAGAGGTGAATTTATAAATTCAATAAACGATAATGATTTTTTCATCTGCATATCGTCACTGTTGACACATCCTCGTATCTGCAAAAACGTTTTTTCTCAGGAGATGAAAGAAACTGTCGGTTTTAATAATTTAAAATTATTTTAAAACATATATTTAAAATAAATTAATGCTTACCTAATGTATTAATCAAATAAAATAGAATTGCTTTAACCCATTGAGAACAGCGATTTTGGGCGGAGAAAAAGCTAAAAATCAGAGCATTTGCCGCACCGTGAGACAACTTGTAATTTCGTAATTACCGACTTGTTTTTTTTTTGCAAAATGTTGTTTTTGTAAATGGTGCCATCTTACCAGATAATGTGTTTATGTATTTATAAAAATTGCATCCAAGAAATACAAAATTATTTTTGTAGTTTTACTATACACTCAAACTTGGTTATGACGAGCACCAGGGGACTGACTAAATCTGCTCCTTATAGTTGTTACTTGTTATATGAGGTTTTTTAAAACCGTTTGTACCTACTACCTACCCCTACGATCAATATACTCACCAATGCATAATATATTTTCAAAGTACGCATATTATTAAATAAAAAATATTAGACAAATATACGCTTTTATTGATAAAATGTATAATACATCCATATTTGCACTGTGGCCGAGCACTGACGATGTACTCATTTTGTAAAAATATTGTCAGACCCCACTCATTAACGTAGTACTCGTAATATCAACCAAGTTTTCTACTAATTCTAATTTCTCATAATCCCGCATACTATTTTGTTCTCAAAGGTTATCTATAGATTTTCCTTGTGTCATTTTTGATGTGTTAAAAAAGGTATCAAAAAAGATAAATTTTCCCGGAAGACTAAGAAATAAACTAAATAGAAACACTACAGAGCTAATTTATACCACATTTGGACTATTGCTCTACGATGTTATATTTGGCCAATGAAGGAAATCTAAACTAGCTAGACATTATTCAAAACAGAGCTCTGAGATGTACCAGGGGTGTTAGTTGAAGTTTGCCAGTTTTTTCAATAAAGAAAACGCTTAATTCTCAAGGGAATCTCAAAATTTTTTTATTCAAAGTATTGACCATCGGATTCTATACATTTTGCCCATCTTTGGGGAAAATCTAGGATACCATTCCAAAAAAAAAAATTCTCTTTCGAGGCAAACCATTCGACGAGCCATTTTTCGACTTTTTCAAAATTGGCGAAGCGCTGCTCTGCGAGTGAGTGTCGATGCGAAAAGGTGATAGTCGGACGGGGCAAGGTCTGGAGAGTACGGCGGGTGCGATAATATTTCCCAATTCAATGCTTTGAGAGTGTTCTTCACTACTTTAGCTGTATGAGGCGGTTTGGCGGTTTTTTCGATTTGTCTCGTTCATTTGGTGTGGTACCCATTTTCCATACTTTTGGATCTTTCTCATGGCTTTTAAACGTTGGCAAATTGCTCCTCGGGTCACATTAAGTGTTTGTGCCAATTGTTGTTGCGATTGGGTTGGGTCTTCATCCAATAACGCCTGCAATTCCTCGTCTTCGAACTTTTTCGTTGCACCAGGGTGTTCATTGTCTGTTAAATCAAAATCTCCACTTTTAAATTGACGAAACCATGTCTCACATGTTCTAATCACTAGAGCATGTTCACCATTAGTTTCTACCAGCAACCGAAGAGCTTCAACTGCTTTTTTCTTTTGATGAAATAAGAAAAGCAACGAATGCCGCAAATGCGATTTACTTGGAACGAAACTTGACATATTCACTGAGAACTATGACACTATTATTTTGGCAGAATGTAACTTGTGTATTTTTGAAGGTTAATGTTCATAGAAAAATATGACATAGATGCCAAATCATAGAAATGTATACATATCTCTAGCGACATCTATGAGTAAAACCGGCAAACTTCAACTAACATCCCTGGTATACCAATAAAAGGCAAGTAAGTATACAAGTATCAATCAATTGGGAGAAGAGCTTGATTGGATTCCAATAAAAAAGGACAGCTATATAATGTGTTAATTTTTATACATAAAATTCTGAATAACCGAATGCCAAAATGTTTTATTGATGAAATTCTTTTCAATTAAAATGTACGTAATTATGAAACCAGAAATGTGAATAGAATTAGATTACCACCGCATATGAGAAAAACAGAATCACAGAACTGCTGAATGTACAAAGGACTGAAAATGTATGATGATATGTCTAAAAGTGTGAAGAATGAATGTATTTAAAAATAATTTTTATGCTTACCTTAAAACTGTGATTATATAAACAATGAAATGTAATCATGTACATATTAGTTTATATACATAAAATGTAATATGTACTAATTCAATAATATTATTTTTTTCTTTAAATGTACACATTATATTATTATGTAAAAATTGTATTGGTTGAGTGATTATTGATGGAGTAGATTATAGGTTCTCAACCTTATTTTGCCCAACGCCCACTTTGAGTATATTTTTTTTTCTAGAGCCCCCCCATTTTTTTTACTTGCTATCTGTTACGAATCTGAGACAGTTATTGCGATGATTATATTTAAACGTTTAAGGCTCTGCAAAACAGAATTTCTATGGATATATTACAAATATCCCTTAAAAACTGGAGGTTTTATGTACTTAAAAAAAATATATGTTTATTTTTTAAGATAATCTCTAATCAGTCAACGGGCTGAAAATGTAATTATATGACATTTCCTGGATGGAAAAAAATCGTTAAGTATACTCCGAAAATTAAAAAAAAAAACGGGTTTGTTCTGTTATGTAAGATGTTATAGATTTGAAAAAAAAAGTGTTTTTTTAAATGCTATCTAAGACATTCATCTTGAGATTTTTGATCTATCTTAAGTATGTCGTGTTTTATTAATATTTTTAGAATTGTCACTTACGCCCATTTTTTCCAAACGCTCTTCACATTCGCGCGCTCTTTCTATTATTATTATTATTTATTTATTATATTATATACGCCCTATATGGGCTTTTACATATTTAGTTACTTATAGTAGTCGCACAGGTGCAAAACACATTACAGTATTTATTTATTTTTTAAACGCTCATAGGGCTTTTTTATACAGATACATCATTTTAAAAGCACATAAGAAAAAAAATAGAAAACTTGCACTAAAGTTAAGTTACACATGAAAAGCAGTTAAGTAACACATGAAAAGCAGTTAAGTTACACATGAAAAGCGGTTAAGTTACACATGAAAAGCGGTTAAGTTACACATGAAAAGCAGTTAAGTTACACATGAAAAGCAGTTAAGTTACACACGAAAAGCAGTTAAGTTACATTTGAAAAAGAAAAAACTGCACCAAAAACTAAAAATACACAGTAACAGAAAAAATAACGAGTGCAATATCCACCAAGTCAATACTGACATTAATAACAAATAAGTAAATAATGTAAAAAGTTGTAGTTAACAATAATTTATAAACCAGGCAGAAACAAGAGAATGTTTCAATGAGAACTATATAATAGCTTAATTACTACAAACATATTTACTATTGACTTCTCCTGTATTTATATATGGGACATTTCACTGAAATTGGAAGTTTTAAATTTTTTTAATTCAAATCAAAAAATAAAATTTTTCGTATCATCCAATTTAATGTAGATCTGAATGTAATGGAATCTTTCAGTTCTATTTTCATCCACTTCCCGAACTACCGAAATATGTGAATTTTCGCACACGTGATAAAAATGATTACAATATATATAATAAACAAAATAAACCAATATTAAAGTTTACTTTGCTTTATTAGTACGTGATTAATGTGTTTTTTTTTTGTTTTTTTTTTGTTTTTTTTTGTTTTTTTTAGACTATATTTTTTTTACCTGCCCACGCCCTAACTGCCATCTCAACGCCCCCTAATTTTCTCTGGGTCTTCTGCTGCCCCCCTGAAATTATCAAACGCCCACAAGGGGGCATTATCGCCCACCTTGAGAACCTATGGATAAGATAATGGAAATTGTTTGATAATTTACCAACTTCCTTATTGATTTCCTAATGTTTATGTAGTTTTATTGTTATCTTTTATTATTCTTTACTGTTATTTTGACTTTATCTTGTATTGGTTTCATTAAATTTTATTTTATTTTACTTGTACTATACATCATTACAAAGATATATTATAAACTTGTGATAGGCGTATATTCAAGGTGTCCAGGGGTAAAGTGCAGTAACTTTGGGAGGTTATTCTTTATGATAAATAATTTTTTGTATTATCATGTACTATTATGAAGAATCTCCCCCCAAAGCCATTGCACCACCGGACACCTCCTATGTATTAACATGTACTATGATGAAGAATCTCCCCCCAAAGCCATTGCACCACCGGATACCTCGTATGTATTATCTATTATCATGAAGAATCTCCCCCCCAAAGCTATTGCACCACCGGACACCTCGTATGTATTATCATGAAGAATCTTCCCCCAAAGCTATTGCACCACCGGACCCCTTGTATGTATTATCATGTACTTATCATGAAGAATCTCCCCTCAAAGCTATTGCACCACCGGACACCTCGTATGTATTATCATGTACTATCATGAAGAATCTTCCCCCAAAGCTATTGCACCACCGGACCCCTTGTATGTATTATCATGTACTGTCTCCCCCCAAAGCTATTGCACCACCGGACACCTCGTATGTATTATCATGTACTATCATGAAGAATCTTCCCCCAAAGCTATTGCACCACCGGACCCCTTGTATGTATTATCATGTACTTATCATGAAGAATCTCCCCCCAAAGCTATTGCACCACCGGACACCTCGTATGTATTATCATGTACTACCGGACAATACCTCGTATAGTAATATTATTATAATTTATTTTAAATTGATGAATAATTTTTAATCACATTTCTGTTGCAGCTCGACAGTGACACCTACACCCAAGAAAGTGACTCGCAGCTGGACAGCAGTACTTACGATCAGAAAAACAATGTGCTTCTGGACAGTGGTACTTATGCCCAGCAAAAAAATTTGCTGGCCTTCTCCCAATCGAGCGATCTGCCGATCCTGAGATGCGATAAATGCGCTTACACTTCCCCGGTAGCCAGGAACCTTAAGCAGCATCAGCGCATGCTACACCCGGCCGTAAAACCGCGCACGTTATTGTGCGACGTGTGTCCCTATACGTGCACAAGGAGTTCTGTGCTACGCGAACATAAACTTACGCATGCGGGGGTTATGGCGTACCGATGTGAACAGTGTGTATACACCTGCACCCGTCCTAGCAATCTACGCAAACACATGCTGACTCACACGGGAGTGCGTCCATATTCATGCAATATATGTCCATTCACGTGCATTCAACAAGGAAGCTTAAAAGAGCATCTTTTAGTACACAGCGGCGAACGTCCGTATAAATGTGATTTATGTGGCTACGCGTGCGCACGTCCCGGTAATCTAAAACTACACAAATTAACACACGAAGGAGCAAAACCTTTTGGGTGCGATCGTTGTCCGTACCGCTCCAGACAGATGAGCCATCTCAAAAAGCATAAATTGACGCATCGAAACGTGGAACTTTACACGTGCAACAATTGCGCGTATAAGTGCGAGCGGATAGACGAATTGAACCGGCACAAGATGGATCACGTGGGACCGGATCCGCCCACGTGCGAATCGTGCGGGTATGCGTGTCGTGACGAGGAACACCTGTTGACGCACGTGCGTATCCACACGGGAGAGAAACCGTTTGTGTGTGATGACTGCGGTTATAGCTTCATGGTGCTGAGTTTGCTGAAGAAGCATCAGACCGTACATTCGCACGTCCGAGTTAGTTTGTTGTGAAGTGTTAAAGTTTTTAGGTTTTAATATTAATTGTTAAGTTAACCTGATTAACGTGGCTGTCGCATATGAAGTTACACTAAAACACGTACATTGTGTCAAAACATGCCGCGTGATGGGATTGATTGCGTTGAAAAGGTTTAGAGATTAAATATGTATTTTTATAGCACCGGTTTCTCACTTACGGATTGACAATGATATCTTTGTAGGCGATCAGAAGATTCCTCTTCTAAAGACGCCATGCTTTTTGTTACTTGGCTGTCATAATATACTTCAAACTTAATTGTTTTTGTTTTTATGTTATAAAGCGATACAAAATAGGAAGACCTATGAAAAATATTGCAAAAACATACTTCTCTAGATTTTGCATCCAGTATTATTAGCACAAGCTGCCGCCAGATTAAATTGTGTTACTGGTTTTGCAGATTTATGAAAAGAGTATATCATTTTTTTAATTGCAACTGTATTTTAATGAGTATTTCTTTTATTTAAAAATGGGCTGGAGTTTCTTATTATACCACGTCTATGGATTTATTTTTCGCTGGCATCATCGATATACCACTACTAGATTTGACGTGTCATACAAGTAAGCACGAAAATTTTTGCGCACCTATGAGTAATTTCATAACACAACTCCCTGTTGAATTCCATTGCCTCGCTTTGAAAGACTAGCACACTACGCTTCAAAATAGCACAGAGCGCAAAGTTAACCCCAAATCGCATGATGTAATTTGGTCATGTCATAGGAAGCCAGAAAAGCAAGCGTCACAAGTATGAAGTTGAAACTTAAGAACCCAACTGCATGTACTGCGCTGTACCCAAAGCCATTGTTGAGCGTATAGTTTTTGACATAACTGCTTTTGTAACTTGAATACATTTACACATCACGAACTCATACATTGCCATTCAACAATGGCTAGGAGAAATTTTACGATTTATCAATTATAGCTAGATTTTTGAAAACGCTCTGTATTCATATAGCTGATTAAATTGTCAATAATAAAGTGCGATAGTCCCTATTTAAAATATTTCTAACTGTCTCAATTTTGTGTTTGAAAAATGATCTTGATAAAGATAGCCACTCTGTTGTCGTAAACTTTCTGGAAGATAAATTTCCTTGATGTAGACCAACGAAAGGTTACCAGCAATGCTTCTTGCGATCTTTTGACTACGAGATCATGCACTTTCTTTTTGATAAGTATCTTCAGGAACCAATCATTTTGGTTTGGATGTCATTTTTAAGATCCGCGTGCTCTATCTAGATATTGTTAGTCGATGGTTGGCATCCTATATCTATGGTGATGACGCCACCGCGCATCGACTGCAAATTTATCATTGTTAGTCTCCTGGAAGTTTTTATGTCAAAGTGGCCACCGTTTCACTGTTTAATTCAAACATTTAGGTTGGGGTGTCTCACAAAAATTCAAATGAAACATTGTCATCAAATGGCCAATCAGTGCCATCTTAGACCTAGAATTGGTGTTTAATGGGGAACTTTCATATAAAATAATAACAAAATGGCGCTGATTGGACATTTTTTAAAAATATTTATTAGACATAATTAAGAACATTGTTTACACGGTTATAACAAAAGTGTATTTAAGTACTAATTTTTTTATTTTTTTATTAATAAATTATCCTTTTAGTTTCCTTTTTTCAAATTTAATACCTCCCTAATTGAGAAATTCTCATGTTTAGGGAGGGAGTACTAATATTTATTGTTCACATTTAATAATTTCTACAGTACTACCATGAACTTGATGTTCTGGTGTCTATACACTAATTTAAAAAATAAAATGACAATGTTTCATTTGAATTTTTGTGAAACACCCCAACCTTAGAAAAGTAGTGTTTTCCCACTATCGGTATAGTGGAAAAGAGCACTGACATTCTTTTTGGAGGTTGCGGGTTTGTTTCCAAATATATATATTTACACAGGATTATTTCTGTACATAAAATTTAGTATTATGATTTTTTTTTTGTTAAATTTAACCTACAGTAAAGTTTTACAATTCCGACTCGTTTTTAGGTTAGTTTTCCAAGGCGCTGATAATACCAGCTGACACAGCACCCTTGAGATTATTTTTCACTAAAACGGTGCTATACAAATCATTCAAACATTATCAATTACAGTAATTACCATTTAGGTACTTGTTAATGCGCCCAGCGCCTATATACACATTATATTCATTTTAAAAACCTAGTAAAATTCCATAGGCGCTGCGGAGTGTGCGAAAATAATACTTACACCTCACACCAATCATCCGTTTACGAGAATGTAAAAAAAAACTAACCTAAAATCCATACAAAACTTCAAACTTTACTAAAGTTTAAATGAATTTAAACATCAAATTTTGTATCTACGCCGACCTAAATAGTTTTTTTTGTTGTAATTCAGTTGAAAAGAAGTGTTATTTCAATAATCCATTCGTATTAAGAATGAGTCTGAATTGTATAACTTTACCTAATCTTTTTATGAAAATAGCTTTCCATTTTATTATTGTATATTAAAATTATTTTGAATTGTTATAAAATTAAAAAGGGTGCAGTATTTTACGTCTTTCAATAGAGTTCGATCTGTTTTATGAATTAAGGTTATGTAAATATTTTAACATTGTTATGTTTATTTTACTGAGAATCATTGAATTTGTTTTGCTTCTTGTATATAATAAACTGAGTTAAATAAACACTTTCTTTTAACATTGAATTTTATAGTAATATATTTTTTTATTGTCACAATTGCTGATTGCCCGAGCCGGTGGAATAATGGCAGTGTTGCCAACTCGGTTTTTAAACTAGAGCTAGATGTTACCCGAAAAGAACAAAATCTTGTTACAGTTCCACAAAAAAAAAAAATCGGGGGGAGATTGCTAGAGCAGGGGTGGGGAACCTTTTTGCCGCTGAGGACCATTTGGATGTTTGTAATATTACCGATTGAAATTTTCATCCAAATTTTGCAGCGTATGTCATGCAACTAGATTTTTATACTGCACTCGGAACACGAGAATGGTTTTCCTCTGAATTTTGTGGCAGATGGTTTGCAACGAGATTTTTATAACTGTACTCGGAACTTAACCCGGCCCTCTGGATTTCATTGAGTTTTGAGTACCATTTTTTTTGACTTCGGTGCTTTTAGCCGGCCGGGCTAAAAATCCCTGTGCTAGAGAATCCCGAAAACCGGTCCCCTGGAATACTTTTTTATTTGGGAAGTCCCTGTAATGAATAAAGTATATTATTGTTAATATTTTTTTAAATTAGTATTTTACGTGTATGAGTTCTGTTTAAAAAGAGCTAAAATATCTGAAAAAACAACTAAGAAGCTAAACCTTATTTTTTGGAGCTGATGACATTGATTTAGGGCGAAATCTAACTCTGAAAGAGCTGAGTTGGCAACACTGGGCAATGACATCCTCGAAGTGGTGTATGTTGTGCTGCTGTGGGAAGGACAGGGAGATGGGAAAGAGGTAAGGCGAAAAGTACCTGGCTGTTCAAATCTGGTCACCAAACACACATTCATTCACGCCCTGCCTGAGTCTATTTTCGTAATGACTCATGTGTAATGTGATGACCTCAAACCCATCGGAAGTTCAGAATTTAATGGCTTCAACTTAGTTCTATGCCATATCAAGAATAATTAAATTTGTTAGATCACTTGTAAATTGGAAAATATTTAAAAGTGAATTATTACATAAAGGACTACATTTTAAAGAATATCAGACATAATTTAAAAACAGATCAGCCAAAAATGACAACATTATGTGAGTCAGACATCTTGATACATAACTAAAAAAAATAAAATACAACCATGTTTCATAAGGAATATCGAAAACCAAGTGCATGTCAAAAGCGCACTATTTTGCAGGAGTTCAAAATCTACACAGCAAATGGCGAAATTATGAATTCGCATTTGGGCAAGCACATATCACACAGGCGTGACGTAACATTTTGGACTAGCGCCGATGTGGCGGTTTTGTTATTTGTGATTTAAAGTGATTGTGATCCATCTTGTGTCTATCAACGCAGTGTCCCGACAGCTGTAACATAAGGTACCCTTTTGTATGGATTTTTATCATTTTATAAACATCTTAAGAGGTTTTTTATCCATGGGTTTGATTCCACATTGCACATCATAATTTTTTATTTCTATCTGACATGATAAGAAGTCATGCTCAAGTGGTCTATTTTAACAATAAATTAAATTAAAAACAATTGCAAACCAACAATATTTAAATCTGTTAACACTTATTTAAGTAGGTACTGTAGGTAGGCAATGAACATTTTATTATCATTGACAAATATGTTTATAATTCTTGCTTTAACTCCGTATTGATTGTTTTTAAAACTTTTCCATTGTAGAAAAATCGTTTTAATGCTATAAAATAAACCTTATTTTACATATTTTGTATTTAATTGACCAATACATGTAGCACATAGAATAAAATTTTTGGAATTATAATACATATGTAATAAATAAAATTAAGAGTAATAGCTACGGTTTGTGTCTTGTTGAATATTCGAGTTGTAGGTGATAGGTAACAATAATAATGACTCGGAGGGTATGGTTTCATATCCGCAATATTCCTTTGTGGTACCAAAATGCCGAATTTATAAGTGTGATTTTAATTTTGTGTGTCTTAGAAAATCTGTTTTAAAGTTTATTTTGTTTCAATTTGGGAAATAGATAGTTAAGAAGAAAGCCCTCATTAAAGGGTTTATTTGTTGGGGCCCGGTTAAAAGGGATTTTATAAATTGACAAAGAAAATGGGTCCATTTGGAAATGTAACCGAGCTCGTCGACAAACCAGAAGAAGAAATTATTCAAGCAATTTCCCAATTAGACCTAAACGAAGCCGGGAATGTTTTTTCTGAAATTACAGCGGCGATTGAACATGCCGTATGCACCGGGGATTTGGATGGTGTGGAAAAATTTATCGCTTTACGCGATCATGCGGCAAAATGCGAAGGATCGAAACCATGTGATTTCGTAAATAATACGAAACTGATTGTTTTGGCGGGAACGCACAATCAAAGCGGAATACTGAAGTTGTTATTTAATTGCTGCATTTCAGAGAAGGGAAAAAGCGAGGCTTTTTATTATGCTGTTCGCTCCAATAACCCACATCTACTGGAAGAATTACTTGAGAAAACTCCACCTGCAGATTTACATTACTTGGCAGAAGCTTTGGAGCAGTTGAAAGTAAAGAATGTGCTACTGTCTGATGAGATGGAGATTATAGCTACCAACAAACTGGGAGAATGTTTGTTTTGGGGCGGAGAAACTGCGGATAATTACTTTGAGCGAATCGAGGTGATGATGGAACTCACAGACACCCTGATCCAGGAGTACAAAGACACAGAAGAGGTAGATTGGCGCTTCATATACCTGTGCAGAGTATTAGCCCAGCAGGTCTATATCTTGAGGAAGCAGCTAAAATGGGGCACTCCATGGCTTCATCTAGAACTGATGCTGACCACTATGGTGTTGAGCTATACGAAGGTCTGCGATATCAACTTGTATTTCCGGTACATCGTGGATAAAGATAAAATCCTGCAGTATTTGGCGGTGTTTTCCGCCATTCCGGTCGGAGACAGGAGTGAGGCTTTAGGAGAGCCAGAGGCCATGAAACAGCTGGAGGAGGACTACTGGAAGATCAGCGACACTGTGTATTTGGAGAGACTGAAGACGTATGCGGAGACGGTTTGTTCGGCGGAGTACGAGGAGGAGGAAGGCAAAGGAGCCATTCTGAGAGCTGTTCAGCAAATTGCTAGGTGATTTCTTTATTTATTATTAATAATTTAAGGCTCAAAGAAATACCATTTTAATAGAAGTTCGAAATAATCTACCCACCACTTAAAAAGGTTAAAATAAGAGTATGCAAAGAAAATAATGAAAAATTTTAATGTCAGATGACAAAAAAAAAGTTTTGCACGAACCAAATATTTTATATTGCAGTTTTAAAAGTAAAATCATCTGTAGCTTGCAATAATATTCAATGTATCACAATTGCATGATTTATTTTCTCAAGGGTGTGGGAAAAGCTTTTTATTTATTATGTAAACTCCCAAAGGGCTTTTACATAAAGATACACCATTGTTAAATCACATAAAAAAAAAAAAATAGAAAACATGCACAAAAGTTAAATTACACTTGAAAAAGAAAAAAGAAAAAAGAAAAAAGAAAAATCTGCACCTAAGCAAAAATACACGGGAATATAAAGGAACAGAAAAAAAAATAATACAATATTCACAGTCAATATTAACATTAATAATAAATAATAAATAAAAAAGAAAAATCTGCACCTAAGCAAAAATACACGGGAATATAAAGGAACAGAAAAAATAAATAATACAATATTCACAGTCAATATTAACATTAATAATAAATAAATAATGTAAAAAGTTGTAGTTAACAATAATTTATAAAGTAGGTCATTCATCCTTTTTTTGAAATTTGCAAATTTTAGATTATTGTCAAATACGTCCATATCATTTAAGTCTTTGTATCAAGACCGTGTAAGCGTTGAATTGGGGAATGCAAACTATAGTTGAAATGGGATATAGATATGTAGAATACTAATGTCTCTCTTGTAGTTTGTTTAGGTGTACGAGTATACAGGTTGATTAAATGCGGGAGTTCAGAACAATCGAATCTACAATTTCAATGTTTTATAATAATTTTTTATTAAAATTTTTGACAATTTTAGTAAAAAGGTTAGGTCGTTAATTTTCCGTCTGTTTTCTAAAGTTGGAATATTTAAAATATTCATTAACGATTAGTAATTTTTGTGCTCTAAAGCTATGTTAACTTTAAAATTTATGAAACGTAAAAATTTTCTTTGAATTCTTTCTACATTATGAATATGTATTTTGTAGAAAGGCGACCACACTATGGAATTATGTTCTATTAAACTTCTAACTAGGGATATGTACAACAATTTTATTACTTGTAACGATTAAAAAAAACTTATTGTTCTTAATATAAATCCTACTTTGACGGCCTCCATGGTCGAGGGGTAAGGCTCTCGACTACGAATCCGAAGGTCGCGGGTTCAAATCCCGGCGTGCGCAAGTAAATTTTATTTAATTAATTTGTGCTGTTTCACGATTAATTCATTTAAAAATTATATGCAGTATATTTGCGGACGTTCCAGAGTGGAAGATACTCTCAGTATCGCCCTGGTGAAAGACCACCATTCAGAATTGAAGCGTTGCTTGAAATGGCTTTTAGCCGTGTTTGGTGACCAGATATGAATAGCCAGGTATTTCCCCACCTTCCTCTTCCCCTTATCCTTCCCCTCCCCAATACCTTCAGCCTCACAATATTCCCCAGTTGGGGATGCCATAGTCATACATATAAAAAAAAAATCCTAAAGTTTTCATACCCTTATTTACAATTTCTCCAATGTGAGCAGTGAAATTTAGTTTCTTATCCATTATAATACCGAGATCTCCCATTTCTGTAACTCTTTCTAGATTTATTTGATATGTTGAATAGTAAAAAAAAGGGCCCTTTTTTCTGGTAAAGGTTAAGGGTTTTACATTTTTCTACATTTATATATAAATTGTTTTGTGAGCACCGGTTATTTAGCATGTCAATATTAAACTGAAGAATTTGACCGTGGTTTGAATCAGTTATTTCTCTATATAATTTAAGATCGTCGGCGAATAGCAAAAATTTGACACCTTCAAAGCCGTTGACTATGTCGTTTATGAAAACAAGAAATAAAACCGGACCAAGGTGACTACCTTGCGGTACGCCACTAGTAACGAAAAACTAAAAAAAATAATTGAGTATAAAACATTTTATTTTGACAAACAAGGTTCTATCTGATAAGTAACTATTTAATTCCATTAGTGTTCTGTGAAAAACCATGTATATAATGTCGTATTATATTATTTTGCTCTGTTGTTATTTGTACCTACTTTATATTTGATTATTTACACCCTTAGTTGCTAAATTGTTATTTTATAATACCTGCTCATGAATATTTTATGTCATAGTTTTAATTTGCATATTGTATATATATATATATATATATATATATATATTATATAACAGATAAACTATGTAGTATATCTTTACAATTATATTAGGTTAGGTTAGCTAGTGTAAAGAGCACTTGAGGTGAACCTTCACAAAACTGCGCTATAGAAATTAACTCTTATTATTATTATTATTATTATTAACCACTTTAAAATATTTCTTATGATCCCAGGGCATGAAGTTTCCGGATCAGTACTTTGTGAGATACTTTATCAAAAGCCTTCCAGAAATCAGTGTACATACAGTCAATTTGTTTATTTTTGCAAATGCCTCCAATAGTTTTGAAAAAGTAATACATTTTTTGTAGTTGGTCTACCTTTGATGAAACCATGCTGTTGGTCATTAATTACCTCTATAAATTTTTTTGTGTGGGATATATTTCATCCAGAACCATAGATTCAAAGATTTTAAAGGGTAATACAGATTGTATGCGTATTGGTCGATAGTTTGAAATGTCAGTCTCGTCGCCCTTTTTAAATATTTGGATATTGATGGATTTTCAGTAGATGGGAAAATATCCAGACAATAGGAGATTATTAGAGAGAATGCTCAGTGGCTTAGACAATACAGAAGAGCATTTTTTTAGGAAAATTGGCGGAATGGTGTCCGGGCCTGCAGATTTGTTTATATCTAAGGAACATAATTTCCTTTTAACAGATTCTTCCGTGATGAAGCAGTTTGTTAAATGTGTGGTTTTTTTTTAAGTATATGAGGGTATAGTTTCTTCTGGTTTTTCATTATATATTGCCCCGTGTCCTTCATATAACATAATGCTCGATGATGATTTTGATACTTTATTTATTTTATTAAAAAAAATTGTTTGTTTTTTATGATTGTCACAGCTGTTTCGGCATTCCCGCATTCAAAGCAATGGTTTGGTCACTTGGTAGCTTAACCACAGTTTGATCATCATCAAACTGTGGTTAGACTACCATGTGACCAAACCATAAGTTGATAATGACATATTAATAAAAATATACTAAAATACTTGCAGAACTTAATGGTAACATTACTTAAATTATAAAAAAAATTAAATGGAGTTCCAAAAATTAAACACAATAACAATCATTTGCTGAATAATTGTAAAATTTATTTTCTTTGAATTCTGTATGCCTTTTACACAATCACACTAACCTGGTTGTTGATTCTGGTTTCTAGGACTCTGAGAAGCAACAAACTATCCCCGTGGATCCGGCGCCTGGTGACCTTAGCCGCCCCCTGTTGGGGCCCCTACAGAACCCACGGCACCATCCGCTACTACTTCCAGCAATTCACCTACACTCTCAACCACATTATCTTTTGTAAAAAAATGTACGTCGTCAAAGCCTTTCTTACTAAAATGTCCGCTGGAGAATGCTGCTCGCGGCATGTACAGAGGGTCTTTAACGGAGTTGATCACAATGAACTTCTGCGAGAAGCTCGGGAGTACAAGGGGGTGCACCTGTTATACAAGGATTTCAAATACAGGATCATCGAAGGGGGTTTCGACACAGAAGATTCGTTTAAAAATTGCGACCAGAACATTAATGTTCCGTCTTACGATGTGGATGACTTGCCTACCAATTACCGCAGAGCTGTCGCTATGGTTCTCAATTACCGCCCCCCTGATAGACGGTCCGTCCACGCCGGTATCATCAGTGTCCAAGCCGCTAATATTCTGGAGAACATCTGCCGGGGGCCGCCACCCATCTATCAGGTTGTCATCACTCTCACTAGACGCATGGTAGAAGCCGCCATGATAGCGGTAGGAAACAAGAACAACCTTTTGGAGCCCGAGCCTGATCTGATGAAGGGTTTGATGATAGCGAGAGACGTGTTCTTTAAGCTTTGCTTTGTCTGCGCTTTCGATTCGGGAAATGAAAACTTATTCCGAATCTATTTGAACCTGTTTAATCAGAGCCCTTTCGATCCGGATTCGGAGGCTACAATTTTAAAAGTGAAAAGCTTACACCTGGAATGCGAAGAACGCAATATGGAGGCCAAAGTGTCGCAACTTAGAAACCTTTTAGACCGCAACAAGGATAGCTGTTCTTCTAAAGAAATTCCAGCCATCGAGTATTTACTTGAAGATATCCTATCGACACTTCCACTAGCTGATGCCGCACGCCTGCTAGATCTGCCGTGTCCTCTGTTGAGGGGAGATATTCTGAGGAAATACCTCGATCAGGGGATGCCGCTGCTGGAACTAGTGACACCCTCGGTGCCCGCAGCCCTTACGGCCATCACCCACTGCATCTGCTTTACTCCAACCATCGACATCCAGCCTCTCAACCTTCCACAGCACAACTACAGCATTCAGGAATTGAGCAAGCTAAGCAATATCACTGTCGTCAATCAGAAAAACATGTTCGCTGCTGCGGAGAAGGGAAATCTGGAAGAATTGAAGCGGATTATTAACGCAGGGGCAGATATGGAAGGGGTTGACATCAGCTCTCTGACACTTCTGCACTACGCTGCTAAGGGAGGAAGCCTTGCAGTGGTGCAATATCTACTCAGTCACCAGGCTCATCCTCTTACACCTGATTTCACCGGTCAGACCCCTCTACATGTAGCCGCCGCTAACGGCCAGTTTTCTGTTTTAGAACATTTCCTGTTAGAAAAGCCCCCTATACATCTAGTAGATAATGACAAGAGAACATTACTGCACTTGGCAGCCCGAAGTGGTCATCTGGAGACTGTCAGACTACTGCTGAGGCACCACGCTGACAGGAAGGCCAGAGATAAAACAACTCTAACTCCTCTTCATTACGCCGTGAAGAGCAACCACCGCGCTGTAGTTGAGGCCTTGCTTGGCCCTCAGGAGCATGCGGACAGCGACAAGACTGTTGAAGGGAAGACTTCACTCATGATAGCTGCGGAGTGTGGTTATGTTAAACTGACCAGATATCTACTCGGTAAGAAGGCTGATGTTAACCACATAAACGATATAGGAACTACGGCACTCCTTATGGCTGCGGAGAATGGACACTGTGATGTAGTAAAAACTCTCCTTTCTAACGGTGCTGATGTCAATGTAACCGGCTTAGATGACTTTTCTTCCCTGCATTTAGCAGCTCGGGAGGGGCGGGAAGACGTAGTCGCTGTTTTGCTTGAACACAAGGCACGGGTTCATAAAACGCAACGCAATACGCGGATGACTGCCTTGCATTGTGCCGCACAGGGGGGGTTCACTCGAATAGCCGCCTTATTGATACGGCACGGGGCCGCCGTGGGGACGGAGACTTTTGACGGATTGGGCCCCATACATATGGCAGCCTATAATGGTTACATTGATATTGTTTCCCTCTTGTTTGATTCTAAGGCGAGTGTTCACCGTGCGGATAGCTCAGGCAATACCGCCCTCCATTTTGCGGCATGCGGGGACCACATAGACATCATTCGCTACTTGATAGAGAAAGGGAGTGTTCTGGAGTCATTAGACTATAAGAAAAGAACGCCTCTACTGTCAGCCGCAATGTGTGGTAAAAAGAAGGCCGTGGAATTTCTGATAAAAATGGGGGCCAACATTGGGGCTCAAGATATACATTGCCGTACTGCACTGCATCTTAGCATTAACTATCCCGCTCCGGAAGTTGTGAAGGTTTTGCTGGAACATGGAGCCAATGTTCATTTGAAAGCCAAAGTTGAGCAGTTACCAATACATCTAGCTTTAGTCATTGCAAATCAAGAAATTGTGGAGATGCTGCTGCTGGCTAATACCGATGTTAACTCCAAAGACGGTGACGGCAACACTCCTCTTCACTTAGCTGCCTCAGAAGCGAGTGCCAAGATAATCGATGATCTGATACGTGCCGGGGGAGACCTGACCGCGACAACCAAGGAAGGCTTCACTCCTTTGCACATGGCAGCCACGACGGGTAACGAAGAAACCTTCAAAGCCCTCATGAGAAAAGGAGCAGACGTACACGCTAAAACTAAGGATGACAATACAGCTTTGAGCATCGCAGTTCTCAACAACAGCGTGAGTGTTGTAGAGGCTTTATTAGATCAAACATGGTTATTTGGCACGGAAGAGGGCAAGAGTCGGAGAATGCTGAAGAATAAGGTCAGAATCAACACCTCTGTTGCTGACGGAGCCACCCCTCTACACTTGGCTGCCAAGAGCGGCAATCTAAGACTTGTGGAAATACTCTTAGAAAAAGGTGCTGACATTAATGCTGTCACACCGGGCAAGTTACAGCCTCTGCATTTGGCTGTTCTCGGGGGCCACACGGAGGTGGTCGCCTATCTATTAGACAAAGGAGTGATGGTGGATGCTGTAGGCTGCGAGGATCTGACTTCTCTGCAAATGGTCGCCAGGAAAGGGACCCCCATCATGGCCCGTGTACTAGTTGCCCGCGGAGCACGCAACCGTAAGACCACCCAGAGCACCCCGCTCGGATTGGCGTGCGGCCACGGCCACTTAGAAGTAGTTAAAGCAATTATTGAGAATGACCCTGAGCGAATTAACTGTACGGAGAGCTCTAACGGGACGGCGCTCCACATCGCCACTAAGCACGGACACTTGCAACTGTGTAAGTACCTGGTTGGAGCCGGTTACAGTGTACACTGTACTAATAGTCTGGGGTCTCAGCCCATTCACGTAGCCGCCAGCGAAGGATACTCTGTTATACTGGAATATTACTTGAACAACGGAGCTGCGGTGGAAGACCGAGGGACTGCAGAACAGACTTGCCTTCATTATGCAGCAATATACGATCGAGTATCCATAGCTACATACCTCATCAAGCACGGAGCGGACATCAACGCTAAGGATAGGAATGGACTCACTCCTCTTCATATGGCCGCTACCCTGAGACACACTAACTTCATCACAGTCATATTGTCTCTCGGAGCGCATTTCGATAGCACGGATATAGAAAACAAGAGACCATCAGAACTGACAGGAGAAATAGAGACGATACTCTCGTTAACGGAGAAGATGTATTCGGCAGTGGAGAGGGGGGAAGCGGAGGAGGTGGAGTGCTGTTTGCTGGCGGGGGCTTCTGTGGACGCGTGCAGCGTGACTCAACTGTCCGCGCTGCACTTGGCCTGCCGAGCCTCTGACTTGATCACACTCAGGGTCCTTATAAAGCATAAGGCAATACTCTCGCCCAAGGGACCTGACAACAACACGCCACTCCATTATGCTTGTATGGCGCCTAGCTTTGAAATAGTTCAGTGCTTGTTGTCACACGGGGCACAATACAACCCTCGAAATGTAGACAATAAAACTCCGCTAGATTGCACAGAGGATCCAGACATCATTGAGTTGCTCGAAACAGTGGACAGAATTTTCAATTATATTAAGGAGGACAATGAGAAAGCTATCGAAGAATTAAAAGATACAACGAAAAAGTATAACACCAGTGAACAGGTTTTCCGAAAACTGATTATGAATGTTCGCAATAGTGGAAGCAAGACTATACTGGCATATGTTGTTCTGAATGAGTATACTTTAGAGACGATGTTGCGAGAGGCTCTTCACGGTGACTTGACAGCAGATATGCTGGTGGTCGACAGTTTGGTGGCGGAGGAGAAGTTCCAAGAGGCCTACGATATGACATGTGAGATATTGCAACATTCTCAAGAAGCATTGGGTGCCGAATGTCCGGCTACTTGGGTCTTGGAGAAGAAGGTGGCCTCGGTGTTGTACAAAGCAAATAATTTTTCTCTGGCCCTATCCATGTACAAGGCGGTTCTGGAGAAGCAGATTAAAGCCATAGCAGATGATGACCAGGAGATATTGGACACCTGGGGGATGGCAGCTCTCACTCTCCACAGGCTGGGGAACCATCAGGATGCCCTCCCCATATTCCAGGAGAACTACACAAAGCAATGCTCGGTACTGGGCACTCACCACATATCCACCATCGCCACTCTCATGCATGCCGGCCTCGTCCTTGAAAAGCTCCAACTGTATAACGAAGCTCTGGAAGCTTTCAACGAAGTCTTAATAAAGAGAACCGCAATTTTTGGGATCAATCACACGGTCACTTTGAGCGTCCGTTGTAATATCGCCGTAGTTTTTATGCACCAGGGGAAGTATGCCGAGTCTCTGCAAATACTGGAATCAGTTTATAAAGCCCGTAGAGCCCAGCTCGGTCCCGACAACAGTGACACTCTCAAAACCTTGTACAACATGGGCATTCTGCTGGTAAGGCAAGGCCGTCTGGAGGAAGCTACACTCTCTCTACGGGATCTCCTCAACAGGCAGATTCTAGCTCTGGAGGTGGACCACATGGACACTCTCAACACACAGAACACCCTGGGACAGGTCTTCTTCGACAAAGGAAATTGGATTGCGGCCCTCAAACACTTCAAGGACAGCTACGAAAAGAGGAAGGCCATTCTAGGAGCGAAGAATTCAGAAATAATAACTACTAAAAAGAACATGGAACTCATCACTGTAAGATTGCGGGCAGAGGGGGTTATTAGTTTTAACGATTACGATCCGATTGAAGCTAATATTCACGTTGCAGCAAGTGCGGGAAACATTTCAATTGTTAGGGATTTATTGGAATGCGGGGCTGGTGTCAACTTCAGGGATTCCGAAGGAAGAACCGCCTTACATTACGCTGTCAATAAGAACCACTATGAGCTAGTTGCCTTCCTTCTGGACCAGGGAGCCGATCCTACGGCTCACACACAGATGGGCAATACTCCATTGCACACTGCGGCTTCCAAAGGCGACGAAGAGCTAACTGAAACGCTTTTAAAGTGCGTTAAAGAAAATTGGAATACGCATTTGTCTTCTTTCCTCCAGGCTAAGACTACCTCGAAGAAAATGACTGCGTTGCATGTGGCTGCTAAATGTGGGTCTCTTCCCGTCGTCAAATGTCTCCTCAAGTACGGAATGATTTACAATCTTAAAAACCTAAGAAATGAAACTCCTCTCAAGTTAGCGACAGACAAAGACGTGATTAGATTGCTCGGGGTTATCCAGCAGCTGTTTGAGGACATAAAGGCCGGGAGCTCAGAAACGATGGAGAGGTTGAAGTCTTTAGATCCTGAAGAGATACCGGCTGTTATTAATGCTAGGAACACCAAGGAGCAGACTCCCGTGCAGATAGCTTTCTCCAGCGGACACAAGGACCTTGCCAGGCAACTTATACAGAAGTTGAAGGAAACCAAATAAATATTATGAACGCAGCATTTCTTTATAGAAATTTAGTCTTCACAATATTTTGACGAGTATTTTTTTTTAACGATGTTTACAACACAATTAACTGATATTTTGACCTATTTTCATAATTTTCATGTTTTTCATTAGTGATTTCTTCTGTGTTTTATCTATATATTACCATTTCTGATATTTAAAAAAAATGATTACACATGTAATATTATAGTTTTTTATCATTTCATTCACATTTTGATATTTTTACCATAAATATTTATTCTTCCATTATCTCACTTAAAAAGTATTTTACCTGTATTATTTTGTTTTATTAATTGGTTTTTAAAGCCCTAGACAAAGTATTTATAAACTATGATTCTAACTAAAGACATCTAAAGAAGATTTTTTAGTATTAATTTTAAGAGTTTTAATTTTTTACACGCAGGTTTTTTTTTTAATGTTTGAACTAGGTAAACAATTTGAAATAAAAAATTTGACATTAATAAATATTTTATATGTAATTTTATGACTATTATGTGTATTTTTTACCTTGTTCATAAAACATTTAAGTAATATAATATTTGTATTAAAAAAATATATCTACTGACTCACATTCTATTTACCTAGTTTTGTTTAAGAATTTTTTCAACATTTTTATATTACCATACTGTATTGTAATTTTTTGACTTGACATTGAATTTTTATATCACCATACTGTATTGTAATTTTTTGACTTGAAATTGAATTTTTATATCACACATTATACTTTTCGGTAACAATATTATTAGTTGTGAAAGATTAGCAACTTTGGTATTTTAAGAAGTAGCCATATTTTTATCTCATTACTCTGTATAAATAAATAAACAATTATAACAGAAAAACGTCTTTGTATTTGTTTACTTCATGTAGGGCATAGGTTCCCAACGGGGGCGTTGGAGAGATCCAAGGGGGGGCAAATGTGTGGCGGTGAAGGGTTAAGGGTTGAAATGGGGGCGAGGACAACAAAGATATTATTAATAAATTTTTCTTACGAATTCAAATTTGTCGTAGGTACATCGTTGATAGAATCGTCCAACAAAATGAAGTCTCCGATTCTATTGATTTATAGATGGATTAATATTATGTTTGTCGTTGTATTTTTTGGTATATCACCCAGGTTACTCGGGACCTGTTATCAGGTGAACAATCATGTACTATGTAATGTAATATGTAAAACATGCATATAAATATTTATCAAGAGCAAAAAGCTATTGTAATATGCAAGCACTGAACAACCATAAATTCATTTGAATTATATTCTTTTTAAATATGCCATCACTACAAGATAAAAGACGATTGGCCTGCACTCTATTGTTTAAAAAACAAACCAGCATTCGCTTTCCTGCCTCCCGCCGACTCAAACGCATCGTTAGTACATCGTAGTGACTTGCTACTTGCATCTACTTAGATTCTCACTCCTTTGCATTTAACCTTCTGAATTATAAGTTGTACGCGTTGAGAAATACATTTATTTAATGGTGACCCTTCTTTTCTTTTATCTCCGTGACAACCTTTAACGTGAGACACTTGGTAAGTATACACACACATACACCAACCTCCATTAAATGAGTAACCAAGTCCCTTTACCATCCGTTAAACTATCATAGTGGAGAACACAGGTGATTATTATTGTGACAGCTGTTTCGGCATTTAATTTTAAAAAAAAATTAATTAACTATTCAGATCTGGTCACCAAACATGGCTAAAGCCATTTCAAGAAACGTTCTGATTCTGAATGGTGGTCTTTCACTAGGTGTCGCAATTATCTCCTACTCTGGAACGTGCCATAAATATACTATATTTTATTTTTAATGAATAATGGGAAAAACACAAAATAATTAAATTAAATTTATTTACGCATTTTAACCAAGGACAGGGCCGTGTTTCAGTAGTGGACCTGCTAGGGCAAAAAAAAATTATGAACCCCCCTCCCACTCTCTCCCAGCCAATGGCTGTAACAATTATTTTAGTACAAAATGGTATTAACTCACTTGAAAGTAGACCTATAACTGCACACTTTGAAATGTTGTCTATTGCCTCATGGTAATCTATTCCATTCAGTAGATCGTATTCGATATAAGCAAAAATAACTTCGCATGACTTAAAACAGGTATTCACTATTTCTTCATATACCGCTAGTTTCATTTTTAACATGGTGTTTGATTTGAACGGATTTTTCAGTGATTTTGAATAGCCATTTAAGTTTTTTTCTTTGTCTATTATCTTTTATGGTACGTTTTACTCGGGATAGGCACAGTTTTTCAGCCAATATGGACTCCACGCCACTGCTAGCAAGCAATTTCTAGCAATTTTCCTTTTCTGTGGAAAGAGCCATGGCGATACTGAGAGAATCTTGTCTTTTTGTGGCAATTTGTGATAGGCACAGCTAATCAGTCAATTTGAACTGCACGCCACTGCTAGAAAGCAATTTCTAATAATTTTCCTATTCCGTGGAATGAGCTATGGCGATACTGAGAGAATCTTGTCTTTTTGTGGCAATTTGGGGTAGGTACAGCTTTTCAGCCAATGTGGACTGCACGCCACTGCCAGCAAGTAATTTATAGCAATTTTCCCATTCCGTGGAAAGAGCTATGGCGATACTCAGAGAATCTTGTCATTTTGTGGCAATTTGGGAGGTGGGCATAGGTAAGGCCGCCCCGGAACCATTCACTGGATAACCGACAAATCTACCCTTTGTCGGTTATCATTGATATTATATTATTATTATTATTATAAGAGGGTTTTTTTTAGTTCAAAACTCAAACCAGAGAAATCTTGAAGGTTTTTAAAAATATATTTATTTCCTCACAGTTTACCCTATAAATATTAACATAATTTCATAATACCTTATTAGCTTATATGACGCATCATTAATATCGTTATCACACAAGAGAGCATTGAGCACTTAATGTTGTTTATGTTTATGTTGTTTAATATAATTTGTGTTGCTTCCAGTAAATACTGCATATCATGTGGGCAGGGATGGCAAATAGGATTTGATAAATATTCCATAATAATCTAGGTTCATACTCTGATAGTAAAGCTTTTTGGTTTCTTTTAAAGCAGGATTTTTATTTATTTATTAAATATTAACTCTTAACTCCTCATATTTTGTCTGTATGTTACTTATTTATTTGATTATAGGCCCATCTGGGCTTTTACATGGATTTTATAACATAATTTAAAGATTTTGTTTTGAAGTGTTATTTACTATGTACTTTTGCTACTTTTAATTTATTAATTGGGCTACCGGTTTCGACACAACTGTGTCATTCACTAGTGTTCTTAAACCCGCCCACCCCCCTCCAAATCACCACTCCCACTACCCTCACCTAATGGTGACTAATTTGTTTAATTTAAGTTAGTTTTAAGAACGCTAGTGAATGACACAGTTGTATCGAAACCGGTAGCGAAATTAATAAATTAAAGTAGCAAAAGTACATAGTAAATAAAACTTCCAAACAAATTGTCTAGAAATTGCTACATAGTGAATGCCGAAAAAATACAAAAAATCATAATTCAAAGAGCTATCGAAAATTACAAGTACATAGAGATTCTAAATCATAAAGTAATGAACAATCTTTTTCAAATGTTTAACAGTGACATAAAATAGAAAAGTAAAACGATATTATAACACAAATCATTAACGCTACATCATCCAATCTACAATATTACATATTGTAGGATTCATCAAAGTGCTGGTATAGATGACGCTTTACTGTATAAACTAGGTTTTGCCTATTGCGGTCCTATAAATTGACAACATATCTATAAAAAAATAAATATATTTTAAACTTGAAGTCCTCACAAAAGGCCCTGAGGAAAATAATTTTCCTTCAGGGCCCATGCACTGTTTGAGGATCCTGCGTGGACGTTGAGAGTTTTTTAACGGAAAGCAGGGAGAGTTTAACCACTGAGCTAATAATGAAACCTTAGTACTTTCAATTATTTTTATCGACATCGTTTTTCTATTTAAGAATTACTCTTATCATGTTCAATTATCTCAGCGGTTAGACTGTTGTCCCGGCAAGACAGAGGACAATTTCTGTTTCATGTTTCATTTGAGATTTGTAAACACTTTCTTCAATGATTAAATATTGTAATGAGGTTTATATACTTCAATAAGTTATTCCAATAAATTGAATATTCATTCTAGATTTGTAGAAAAGTCAATAGATGTTCCAGAATGTATATCCAATGATGTACAAAAATATAGCAGCTAAAAATACGGAAATCGATTAAAAAATATTTCCCTCTCGTAAATTATCATTTTTAAACTCGAATACATACGATTATCTCCACACTTTTAAAAACATTCGTTGATTATCGAATTGTGTAAACATTTGAAGTATAAAAATTTGCAATAGTTTGCGTATTAATTGACCATGTGGTAGAAAAATGATAAACAAAGATAATAAAATTACTTCACCAGTAACCACTCACACAGTTTCTCAGTTGCTGCGTTGCTGATCAAGCAGTGTCAGTAGAATACGTTGAAGTTTTTGCAGTGTCAGCTGTACACCGAGTGTCATTAGTTGAATACATCATATTTACAGAGTCGGTATGGCAATATACTTTATATTTACCACTCGCAAATTATTGATAAAGTTGAAAAAAGCAAATCACGAAAATTTGAATTCTTATATAGCCTATTTTTTTATAAAAAATAATAAAAATAAATATGTTTTTTATTAATCAAAGTTATCCAAAAATAAGTTTTGTGTGAAAAAGGCACAATGCGCAATGTAAAAAAAAAAAAAAAAGTTCCGTAAAACAGGATTGCACTACAAAGTTGCACTAGAAAGCTTATTGAGGAAATGAAAAATATATGTTATTTAATTATTGAAGACAATATTAGCGAATCACAAATGAAATATGAAACAAAAAAAGAGAAGTCGCATCTGGGAATTTCCGGGACACCCCTACTGGGACATTTACACAACCAGTACGGCGAGGATTCAATTCCTCTACTAGATAAGTTCTCCACATTGCACAAGCATCATTTTAACACCTATAATGACAGTAGTAGGAGTTTTTCAAATATTGTCAGTTATTGGTTATTTGTCAGTTATTGGTTATTCATCAGTCATTGGTTATTCATCAGTAATTGGTTATTCGTCAGTTATTCGTTATTTTTTATTTATTGGTTATTCGTCAGTTATTGTTTATTCATTAGTTATTGCTTATTCGTCAGTTATTAGTTATTATTTATTCATTAGTTATTGGTTATTCGTCAGTTATTAGTTATTCGTTATTCGTCATTTATTGGTTATTCGTCAGTTATTGTTTATTCATTAGTTATTGGTTATTCGTCAGATATTGGTTATTCATTAGTTATTGGTAATTCGTCAGTTATTGGTTATTCATCAGTTATTAGTTATTCGTCAGTATTTTTCGTCATAAAATGGTTATAAAATAGAGGTAATTTCAAAATTATTTTGTGTTTTCAGGAAGAGCCATGTCGCGAATCGTCTTCCTGCTCGCCTGCCATGGTGCCATCATGTTAGGAGGAAGCTGCGATGACTCCGTTTACACTTTAAACAAAATATTTTACAACTGCGAAGTGAGCGATTCACTAAACAGTTTATGGCGGCCTCAATCCTGCAAAACGTTTGCAAACGATAAAACTGTTTCTAATTCTGTTGCCGATACGAGTATTTACGACAGTGATAACGTCCGATATTTCATAGCAGGAAACAAACCGTGGGCTCAAGACACAAATGGACAAACGTACGAAATAATCCTCAATTTCGATAGAGGTCTTAATTATCTGCCGATGATGATGAAAATGGATCAAACGAAAAAAACGTTATTCATTCTAGCTTCAGCTCCCAGTGCTTGCCCAAAACGGGGAGGATTATTCATTTTAAGCACAGAGTTAATACGTCCTAATTTGAAGATGCAAATTGTGGTCAAAACCATGGAGGATTTGGGGGACTCGTTTACTTGGCTCGGTGTCGGTGATAGAAATGAGATTCAACTATTAACAGAGAACGGAAGGAGCTTGGTTTTGACACCCCAATTTTGTGGAACCGATAAATTAATTGCTAATACAACGGTGGAACCGATGAATTAATTGCTAATACAATGGTGGACCCGATTAATTAAATGACAATACACCGATGGAACCGATTAATTTATTGCTTATTTCTATAACTTAATTCTTATAAGAAGAAATAACGCTTGAAAAACTAAATAATTAAAGGCAGGGAATTGTACCTAATTTATAGATAACAGCAGCGAAGTGTAAAAGAAAGTAATTTGTACCTAATTTGTAGATAACAGTAGCGAGATGTAAAATAAAGTAATTTGTCGATAACAGTAGCGAAGTGTAAACGAAAGTAATTTTAAAACATTTTACACGCCATATTGAATTGAGGTTATCTCATTACCGTATATCACTCTGGTTAGCCACAGATTACATATTTAAAAGAAGAAGGTTTGTTAGGGTAGAATATTTTCAAAATGTAAAACACAAGTAGGTACCTAGTTAAGAACTTTGTTATTTAGATTATGTTTTGAAAAAATAAATATTTGTAAAGAAATAAAATTTTCAAATGAATGTTTCTTGTTTTTTGTTTAGAGATAGTAATAGTTGTCACAAGGCATTACTTTCGCTTTCAAATCAATTATGGCACCCAAACGACAAGCAAGAATTCACAATTACATAACTTTATTAAAAAAAATCCTGAGCAAGGCCGGGTACACATCAGCTAGTTTTTTATTAAAAAAAAACTATGAATATTCTTTATGTTGCCTTGGGATGAATTTGTATGTTTCAGTTTTTTTAAACAATCTAAAATTTTGTTAACATTTGCCATATGAGAGCGGGTCGTTTCTACGACTCGTTCTTTTGTTCAACATCCTGTCGAATTATTTTCCGGGTTCCGTATTTCCCCCCTCCGATAACATACGCCTCTTCAAGACCCAGGTCCACTCCTCAAATAAATATTTTTACCTTGGGATAGTCAAATGAAAATATAACAATATTTTTAAAACTTTGTTAGGGCCAAGAGTAGAGTGGAATATATATAAATAAATATTTCTGATTTATAATACAATGTTATCCACAGAGCAAATAATACTTAGAGATACCCTGACACGCGATAGGACGAAACTAAAATAAGGGGGGCGAGGGGTGAGCTTCCCGTACTGTCAATTTAAGCGAAACAGCGAATAAATAAAATGGTTCGGCTTGTTTACAAAAACCGAATATTTTAGTTTAGTTTTAGTTATATTGATTTGAATTGAGTATTCAGTTTGACTTTTTTATATATTTTTTTGTAATTTTTTGAAACAAACGTGGACGGCTGTGAACTAAGCTGGTGACAAAATTGGTGTCACGTGACCATTGCTTCCAGCCGTCGAAACGGTACACATAGGCCAAGTCTATTCATTCTAACGTCATTGAATAAGTTATGGATAAATATATCTGTAAACTTCGCAGTTTCAACACAGGATATCCTTTGTGAGACAGACAGAGTTAATTAAAATTGTGTACTAATAAATAAATAAATAGCGAATTAAGTACGAATTCTTTAACTTTTAATATCCCCGAAGTATTCAAATTTAAAATATATATATAGAGGAAAGCAATCACTTTGTGGTATGACATTATATTTTAAATGAAAAAAAAAACTATGTTTATATGTGTACGTTCCTGAAGAAGGTTGAGTTCAACTGAAACCGGTCGATAATGCATAAATATAAAAAAAATAAAGTGGTTCAAAATAAAATTCAATGAAATTGAAAAAAAATCTCAATCGTTCTAAACAGCTCTAAGCATCACTTTGTAGATGGCTAACTCAAGAAATACTACAAATGATCTATCTATCAAGTCCATTTGTATAAGGTTTCAAAAGACAAAATCCTCAAACTGCAAAATTTTAATTTCTAAGAAATTTATATAAAAATATGTCCAGTTTAAAAATCGGTGAAAGTATTTTTGAACGATGTTTGTCTTTTGAAACTGTATACATTTTCCTAACTATCCGTATAGAATTTACAGATAAATCATTCATAGTAGTGCTTGAGTTAATGTAATACTATCGATGAGAAGGAGAAACCACATATCAGCAAAACCACCTCAACCCAGGCCAGTACAGTATCAAATCGGCCTCTTATATCTATAAGATCTTTCTATATAATGACTCCCTCTTTCCCTTCGGTGCTGTCAGCTGATTCGACATGCCTCTATTTATATAATTTATTTTGTAAATATACTAAACACAAAGTTCACATTTTAAATGTTCCTCAGTAATACTTTTATCTTATATATAAAATATACAAGTATTTATCGAACACAACAGAAAAATATCTTTTGTCGAAAAATTGGTAAAAAATTAGTTAATGTATATATATATGGCTGCGTGCGTTGATAACTTGCCGAGTAGTGAGGTAGTGAGCGAGAGGGATGCGGGGTTTCACTCACCGTACCACGACGCGCGGTCGTCAGTAGTAGCCTACAGTCTGCCGCCTGTAATGGTGGCATGCGAGGCCGATGTTTTGTCCTCCTTCTCAGCACTTAGTGATATGTATCTATTTACTTTTAATGAAACGATTTACATAAATAAAATATGTAAAACTTAAAAAATATATTCATTAAGGGGAACGGCTGCGCAGCCTGTTTCATACAAAACTTTATTTTGGTTTTGAGGTCAAAATACTCACCTTAACCCTTTCAGGACAACTGGTTACTGCTGCTAACCACCAATTTAAAATAGATTGTCTAAGTGCCTACTGGTTTCTAGTTAAAGCCATAATGCAATATGTGTTGCCTATGTAACAGAAATACTGGAGGATAATCAGGACATGATTTAAACATTTTCTTCTCATAATTTTCTGTATACACTTATTTGTAAATAATTTCTAGAAATAAAAATGTGTTAAGTAAAATATTTTTTATTCTGTCCTCAAAGGGTTAACCTAATGCTATGTTTATTTTTAAATTAAAGGTTTAGTAAATATCTAGTACGTATGAGAAGTATTTTATTCATTTTCACAACATACCCCTACTCGGGGTGCTATTGTCCCACTGGCTCCAGACGGTTGGGAGCATCTGGAACTCATCTATGGTATCACACCATAAAAAATTATACAAAAAGTTTTTCCCGTAATTCGACAATTTTTTAAAAATATTCACAGTTTATCCGTTTCCATAATGAAACAAGGTAGATATATTTTGCAACAAAACTCCACAACATCCCTCCGCCAGATATAAACTAATAGAAAATGAGTACAAGTCAAGAATTAAAGACTGGCTGGAAGAGATCAATGAAACAACCCTAAAAACAGCACTAAAAAGTCTTGGAAAACACCTAATTAGGTGACATCAAAGTAAATAACTCTAGTCCGCCTCAAAACAGGACCCCCTAGTGAGGAGAACTAGAAAAAAAAAACACAAAAAGATCAAATAGTTAACAAAATTTATTAGTTGGTATACCATTTTGTATTTTCACATGCTTATTTTTAGACACTAATAAAAAATTCCAAAAAAATAGGTGAATCTTGTATAAATAAGAGACACACTTGAATTGGTATCCTGGCCTGGGCTGAGGTGGTTTCAGGCAAGTGGGTATGCCTGGATTATGCTGACTACCTGTTCTGGTACGTACCCAGCGAACAGTAAAATCGCAAGTAAAAGTGGGCCGCCTTGACTCATTTGCAGGGCGCATTTCGATCTTCGCGCAACGAGACTAATAAATGAACACTTTATGAGAATTTTACGTTGGTTCAGAATGGTACATATTGGGAGTAGGTACTTTATCTAACTGCTGAACTGGCCGCTAAGATTTTCTACACCTGAAGCACGGCGACAGTAGTGACATCTACATTTCCTATATGATCGCCTATTTTTACACAACTGCTGACCCTGTACAAATCGCAAGTGAGCCCCACTGTAGACTTTGGCAGCCACTTCTGGTCGGGAGTCCCAAAATATCTGAAAAAAACCCTTGACTCTGTGCAGAAAGGGGCGGTCCGTTTGATAGATTCGCCTATCTTAACACACGGGTTGCGATCTTTGGAGTACAGACGTCAGGTGGGATGCTGTCCTTGTTCTACCGGTATTGTAACGAAAGATGCTCCGATGAACTAGCGTCATTGATCCCTTCGGCACCGGAGCCTAGTCGGGAAACACGCCAAACGCGTGCCCAAAATTTTGCACACGGTTGACATTTGTCACACGAGAACGGGTCGCTTCTACGATTCGTTCTTGTGTTCAACAGCTCGGCTGTGGAATGATCTGCCGGCCTCTGTGTTTCCTCCATCCTATACCATGGGTCTCTTCAAGACCCAAGTTCACTCCTTCATATCCTCTAAAAGACCCTCCACACAGCATCCCCAAAGAAGATATAGGCCTTGAGGGAAATTATTTCCCTCACGGTCTCCTGTGCGGAGTTATTGTAAAAAAAAAAAGTCGCCGGTTTTCGCGGCTAAAACCATTTCAAGCAAACTTTCAATTCTGAATGTGCCGCAAAACATACTAAGTATTATTTTTAATGAATACATTGTGAAACAATTCAAATTGATCAATTGGAATTAACTTGGGCACCCTTGGGTTTGAGCCCGCGACCTCCGGTGGTGTCGCCAGTGTAGTTTTTTTATTTTATTTTTAAATGTGAATACAGTACAAACGTCCCAACTGTCCGGAGCCAGTAGGTACATTATTATAAAGGAAAAAATCCTTCTCCAAGGTCAAAACAATAAATGCTGTCGATTTCAAACAATCTAAAATTTTAAAGAAAATGAAAAAAAAAAACTTGTAATTTGGGCGGCGGGTTCGAAATATTGACGACGAGGTATGGCGTCGCAAAACCCTTTCGTATTTTGTAAAACAGAACCGTTATATATTTCGATCATAGCATCCGGAAATTAAAAATGAAATATCATAACTCCCATCCGTTACTTCTTATGTTATCAAAAACAACGTCGTGTTTAAATGAAACCCATTTTATTTCTAAACCTGAAGTGAAACCAATAAATTAATATCGTACTCCTTTTGTTTTTGTTTTTGCCAATTGGGCCGTATGTAAAGTCTCGCGAGCCGCATAAAATGGGCTCACGGGTCGCGGATCACTGAGCTAATCTGAGTATCGCTGTCAAAAATGAAGCAGATTGCAAAATAAAACAGATTGCAAAATGAAGCAAATTGCAAAATGAAGCAAATTACAATATGAAGCAGATTGAAAAATAAAGCAAATAGCACAATAATCAAAATAAAAAAATATATTTATTTTCATCAGAATTAATCGCTTTGTAATTTGACATTATATTAAAATAAATAAACCGGTTTCGCTTAGACCAAACTTTGTCAGGGCAAATATATAAGTAAATATATAAATATATAAATATATAATAATATATAATAAGTAAATAATAACACAGATTTATCTGTTACACATGGGTACAATAAACAATAGAGTGAGACATACTAAACTACAAAAAAATATCGAAACATTAAATGCAACCATTGAAAGGTATTATGTGCAAGAGGGATACAACACTATACATACTTTAGTTATTAGAATTGTTCTGACGAAGCACAGGACAAATAGTAATCCCTAAACTTAATACAACAACAGCTCAACACCATTACACATGCTCAGCCATAAAATACTAAAACAAACTTCCTAAAAAAATACAATCTGAAAAAAATTATGAAATTTAAAAAAAAAAAACTTAAAATATATTTTACAAGAAACTAATTTTAGGTGTATATTATAAGCTCACTTGGAAAAAATGGATATGTGTTTATATATATATATATATATAGATTTTCACGGGTGTAAGATGTAGAATAATTTTCTCGGTTTACCCGCGTAATGTAGTCCTTTGAAGGACTTTTTAACTCCTGACGTTTCATGTGAAAGAGCATGTGAAAAGATATATATTGGACGGAGTAATAGAAAAATATCATGTAGAATCGCAGAACATAAAGTAGATGTCACCAATAAACGCTTAACGTCATCCTTAGTACAACACGTCCTTAATGAAGGTCATAAAATAGATTTTGATGATACCACGACAATAGCCAGCCTTTTCAATGAAACAAGACGAATTTACCGCGAAGCCATCGAAATTCATAAACATAAAAACAATATGAATACTAGAAATGACTCAATTAGAATTCCCGACACTTGGAAAGTCATAATCGATCAAAATTCCCCGATAACGTCACTTCCAAAATTATTAGAATTACCCTCAACTTCCTTAAATAAAAATAACCCGGTTACTATGCGTAAACAGCCTATTAAATGCCCCACCCCTACCCCCACCCCTTTATCTACACGCGTTCTGCGTCCTAGACTATTAAAATGATTTGCAACCACTTAGGTTTTGACTTTTGGATTGAACGGACACGCTCAAGCGATCAGTTCAAAACAAAACTCAAGACATAAGGCCTCTGAAGATGGACAATGTGATTTGTCCGAAACTTCAGGAGTTAAAAAGTCCTTCTAAGGACTACATTACGCGGGTAAACCGAGAAAATTATTCTACATATATATATATATATTGATATATTTTATTTCTAAAAATTACCTTTTAATTTTTTTTTTAAATTAGTTTATATGGTAGACACCAGAATATCAAGTTCATGGTAGTACTCTGGAAATTATTAAATTTGTAACAATACATAACAGTACTCCCTCTCTAAACATGAGAATTTCTCAATTAGGGAGGTATTAATTAAAAAAAAAAGAAACTAAAAGGATTATGTAAATAAATAAAAATAAAACATTTTAGTACTCGTACTTACATAAACACCATTATTACCATGTAAACAATGTTATTAATTATATATAATAAATGTATCTATTATGCGAAACCGGTTGGTGTTAAAATATAATAAATTCGTGGTTTGTGACAAAATGATTGTTTTTTACATCAGTAGGTGATATTTATTTTATCAACCAATTTAATGAATTATTCACACGGATCATCAGCGTTGGGGTTCAGAGTCAGTTTGTACTCCTCATCGATCAGCAGTTCGATCTCATCGTATTCGGAAACTTCAAGCCATTTGAAACTTTCTCCCAAATCTTCCATGTTCCTCATGACAATCTGCCCGTACATATTCGGGACAATTACATCTGTTTTGAGCACGAACAACCCTCCCTTTTTAGGACATTCTCCAGAGGCTGACGCGAGAATATACAACGTGTCCTTTTGCTGGTTTACTTTCATAACTATGGGAGCATATTTGTTATTTGCTCCTAAGACAATGGTGTAGGTTTGACCGTCAGTGTTGATTGCGTATGCCTTGTTGTCTTTGATAGTGTAACGAACACCGTCGTTGTCGGTGACTGACGGGTCTTGGATCGTCTTTCCTGAGATAGTTTTAAATCCCTTGCAAGGCTCGACGCTTCTTGACGTGCCCCTCGTTATTTCGCACACGTACGATCTCTTCAGGATGCTGTGTTTGGATTCCTCGCAGCTTCCTGACATGGGAATATTTCGCGGCCGCTGAATCGCACATTGAATGGCAATAAAGCAGAGTGACAGATAGATGAGGCGAAGCATTGTAGAACTTTCTGAAAACAATGTGAAAATTTTTACTACCAACAAATGAAATCAAATGAAAACTAGTAAGCTTTGCTATAATCGTTTTACAAACATTAATAAACCAACTCACTTACGTTAAATGTGAGTAAAACAAAGTACTTCAGTTGACATAAGAGGACAACCAGGGGAAAGAATACAATATAGAATTACATGAATGCCAAAGTAATTTTGACAATCTTCTTGCATAAGGGGTTTACATATACATAAAGTATTAAATAATATATTCAAATAGATATAGACGAAAATTTTCGGTGGGACGTTCACATAAGGAAACTTACAAAACGAACCCATTTAAAAATATATATATTATAAACGTTTAAGGGGGTCCACTTTCCAAAATTCGAAAGAAATCACCCACTCCTTATGCAGATGGCTAAAAGGTTGTAAACCCCACTTAGACGTTCTTAGACAATACTTTTGTTTATCCAGATTGCTGGTTAGTTGTCTTTTTCTATTGAATTGAAAATTCCACAGAAAAAGACAATCCACATGGAAACTGATGAAAAAAGGGATCGTCTAAGAACGCCTTAACACCATCCGCATGTTTCGAATTACGCAAAAAAAACATGCCAAAAAGGATTGTTTTATTTTACTTTGTAAAGCTCAAAAATTATTCAAACGTTTTTCGGTCATATTCTAAGAAACTTAATTTGCCACAGGACAATATCGGAAAGGGGGTTCGAAAGTAGGAGATTTGCATTTCAAAATTTTTTTTCGGTCTGATACTATATTATTTTCTAGACTTATAAAAAGACTCACCAAAAAATGCCCGGTTAAACGAAAGGCCGAGGTGTGTTCTACTTGCAGTATTTAATTAAATCATCTATGATTTTTCTAGACGAACAAATTTCCAAATAAAAAACACACGGCTTAACATTATTTCCCATTGCATCGCCTTAATGTCAAAATGATATTCAAAAAGTTTGCTATACGCTATGCCACCCCCGCCCCGAATATGGTATATTAGGATGACGATCGGCAACCACAAATGATATGAAACAATTGTCTAAAACCTAAAAAGTATTATAAAAACCATCCTAAAAAACTAAACTTTCCAGTCATTTTCAGTTCCTAACATCCAAAATATCTATACTAAAGTGGGTTCTACACGAGCAAGCAGCCCAATACTAAAAAAAGCCATGTCGTCGAAAGGTTCGATCATCCGGTCGTCCTTTCGAAAGTTGGTAGGCATGACTTTAGGAAAGGACGACCGGATGGTCGAACCTTCCGACGCCACGTCTTTTTTAGTGTTGGGCCGCCCGCTCGTTTGGAATACCTATAAGAATGTTTTAAACATTTCAAAAAATATAAATAAAAATAAAGTAACCTAATTTTCACAACACAGGAGCTAACCAGAACGACATTATGAATACACTTAAATTTAAAACTGCTTTTGGACAAATGAACTATGAATTATCAATAATTCACTTCCACCAGCAATTTAAAAAAAAAACGGAAAATGTAAATGATTCCAAAAACCAAATCAAAACCTGGCTCAAGAAATCAAAGAAAATGGGTTATTCAGCATTCTGAAAAGAACTTTGTAGGAGCATTATAAAATCTAGTCCGCCTCTGCACAGGAACCTCTAGTTACGAGCACTATGAAAAACATCCCGAATTGTCTTATTAGCATTGTAATTTGTCATTATGTTAATAGAAAAAGAAATACAAGGAAAAAAAATAAACACAATAATATTTAACAATTATTTTTATAAACAATAATTATTAGCCTGAAACACCCATCCAAATTGAAAAAAACCTTTCCGAGCAAAGATAAATGTCGTCGACAGGACTCGAACCTGCACCCTTCTGATTGCCAGTCAGATGCTCTACCATTGAGCTACGTCGGCTTATCGCAAACCTGCCAAGTTAATCAATATATACTAGTGTTTCATTCAATAATTACTGTTTTTATTATATTTCACCTGTAAACAACCAACTTTATAACAATAATATTTATTTGAGGCTTCTGGCTTGTTGCCATAGCCTCAACAGTGTTCAAATATTATATAATAAATACGTAAATTTATTAAAAAAAAAATCATAATCACCACCAGACGGAATAATTTAAATTTAAAGGAACTATTATAGCTTCAAAATATGTTCGTATGGATCAACAAACGCCGATTCTGAATATTTTATTATTATTATATATACTCGTATATATATGGATTTGTTGATTTCATATTGATCCATGTGGGAATGACGTCAGGGGCGACCGGGAGTTGAACTATTTAAACTATTTTTTTCGTAGATTTAACTTCACTTTCTATGCGTTCAATTATGTATTGTTAAAATAAAAACAATTGCAAACATGCAATAAAAATATTTTATTTTGGCTAGTGCCAAAAAAAATGAAGCTGATTACAGCTTGTTTCACATTTTCGTCAACAATGATAAAATAGTATAACTGCGCAGTTTTTTGTGACCTCAAAGCCGTTTTACAAAGTAAGTATTGATTGTTACACATGACTTCCAAATTTCACAAGCTAATTTAGATTAACTACTGAAGGTGCGAACAGAATGCTTAATTTTTTTAACATTCAGATATGTCAAGTAATACCTACGATTTACCAAAGCTCATTGTCACATCTTAATCATGAAATAATATTAAATTAACACCGGCGTAACAAATTCTGGACTTGGGTGTAATATTTGATTACTTGTCATTCATTACACGTATTACCAATGGTTTGGGCATGTAGAGCGAATGAACAAAGAGAGGAGTGTAAGGAGAATATATGACGCGAATGTGAATGGAAGAAGAAGCCGAGGACGTCCGAGGAAGACATGGCACGATCAAGTGAATCAAATACTTGAGTTGGGCCACGTCAGAAGTCGAAATAACAAAAGAGAATGTATGAGACGATGTATTAATATGAATAAAGCAAGAAGTGTGTGCCAAGATCGAGTTGTTTGGCGGTCCGTCCTCTCTGCCTACCCCTGCGGAGAAACGGCGTTATGGTTAGTTAGTTAGTTAGTTAACTTACAAGTCTGTAGATTGTGTGAGAATGCTCTACACTTCATTTGTTAGAAGACAAAAATTCACCTTTGTATAAAGTACTCTATCAATATAGAACAGGTTCAGCACACATTTCTTAGGTATATAAATTTTACGAACAAAATTCTAATTGAAAACATTAATTACGTAAGTTTAATGAATCGATCGCATCTAATTACGCTGTTTGACAGGATAGTTATTTCAGATCTATCATACGACAGTACTATTGTCGTTAACCACCTAATTGATGGCATTGCCATCATCGTCACTGTTAAATTCCGTGTACCGACGAGGAACACAAGACAAATTGTAACATTTTTCTGCAACACAGTCACATTCACTAATACGATGCATGCTCAGGGCAACAAGTTTAGAGATATTGTTGCTATTTAAAAAAAAAAAATTATTTAATATAAATACATATAAAATTTTAATAGTACAGATATATTTTAATAGCTAATTACAAAAAAAGTATAAATTTATTTAACAAAAACTACCCAACTCAATGGAGAAAGATTTCTCGTGTTTGAGTTGGGGAGCAGCGCCATGCAGCGACAGTAGTGGTAAGTATAGAAATAAAAGTACATCAAGAATGTAATACAGATGCAGCTTGCGTACACGATAGTCACTACAAAATTCATTATCTACAAAATAGAAGAGTAAACGTACATAATAATAGAAATGCAACAATAAGGCGCTATAACTTGTTCCTCTTTTTTTTCTTTCTATGTATCATATACTATATTATGTATTATGCAATTTCATACATTTTTACATCATCCGAAATATAAAAACACAATAATTTTTTTTCACAATGTCATGCACTCATATTATAAGAATATTATATTACGCACTTGTGTATGTGTATTATGTATCATGTAGATCAGGCTATTACTATTTTTATTAAAAAATAGTAGTATCTTCAAATTAAAAACCTTCCCCTTTGTAACTTCTCTGTGTCATGCACTTACACATTATTATACTTTCATATATATTATAAATATGTTACACTTATATACCAACTATGCATCATGTTATTTTTTTTTAAGTTCCGTACACATAATCATTTTAATGTTAAAATATGTAAAAGCCCTTTGGGGAGTTAATGAATAAATAAATAAAATAAAAATAAATAAATAAATATGAATATAATACATTTTAATTTTAGTCATATTTGCTGACTCCATTTATAAAGTAAAGAGTCATCTATACCAGCACTATTGTAGCGAAGACAATGTAGTATTAATGATTTGTGTTATAATATTGTTTTTGTTTTCTATATGTTACTGTTAAACGCTTTAAAAATATTATGTAAGATTTCTTTATGATTTAAAAAGTTGCACATATAATTTTTGACAGCTTCTTATCTTCTGTTTTAAAAATCCATATAAAAGACCAGACGGGTGTATAATCAAATGAATAAAACAAGACATTTAGCGATTAGAAACTAGAAATAAAAAAGGAGTCGAAATGTAACAATGTTAGGGTGGCCGAGCTGGATTATTTTTTTTTACGATTTAGTTGGAATGTTGGGACTAATCAGGAGTTAGCGATAAATTTAGTAGTAAAATATTTAAAAAAAAAAAACAAACACTTACTTACTGTACCGGCTCCCAGGGTATGTTGAAAGAGTATAAGTGTTTTTTTCTGAGATGAAAATCACAATCTAAAAATAATAATTCATTATCTGAATAAGACATAATATATTTAACTTTTATAATAAAATATTCAGACAGGGGTGTCACTAATATATGAAACCACATATTTCTAATTAGAATTTAAAAAAAATGTATTTAAGGTGTCAGATATTAAAATCTTTGGATCTACGGTAGAAAATGGATCACCAACTCGACAATCTCATGAGCGTCAGTGACGGTTCTCTCTGAAGAGTGTTTGTCCAGTGAACTCCCTTAAAAAAGATCAGGAAAGAAGGCAAACTCATATTATAATTAAACGTGTGAAAAAATTTGAGATTCGTAGAGAGTGCAAGGCTGATGTAAGCGTAGTGAGCAAGATTAAGAAAGGGACGATTAGAAGGTTTGGGCATGTAGAGCGAATGAACGAAGAGAGGAGTGTAAGGAGAATATATGACTCGAATGTGAATGGAAGAAGAAGCGGAGGACCTCTGAGGAAGACATGGCACGATCAAGTGAATCAGATACTTGAGTCGGGTCATGTCAGAAGTCGGAATAACAAAAGAGAATGTATGAGAAGTTGTATGAAAGTGAATGAAGCAAGAAATGTATGCCAAGATCGAGTTGTTTGGCGGTCCGTCCTCTCTGCTTACGGAAAAACGGCGTTATGGTTAGTTAGTTAGTTAGTAACAATGCGCCATTCAAATTCGTGCTAAAAATCAATCCGTCCTAAAAAACTGCCCAAAAGCGAGTCCAAAATGAATCCCATGTGTGCGTTCATGAATTCAGCATGTATGGAACTTGTGTCCTAAGAAACAGTTCGTACAAAACTTACTAGTGGCGCTAGTGCGGCAGACAGCCAAACCTTGGGAATCCACTAGGTGCACAGCGGACCAAATGTGTACTGAATTTCGCAAGAATCAACAGTGTTTTAAGTTGTTACTAAAATCAGTTAATATTTCTGGAATTTCCTAACATTGTACATACAAAAAAAAAAATCAACACCATTTAAGTGCAGATCATTGTCATTCCATTAAAAAAACATTTCGCAAAATAAATTGTCCAAACAATTTCAACTCCGTAATAAGAATAACAAATATCATATCGTTTGATAGCGGTTTGTCGAGGTTACGTGATAACCCGTGTGGATTTGAGTGTGCAGAAGACATTATTTTGTGCCCAAAAAGGTTTTTTTTAACTTTTAACTTGATTAACACAGTGTAGTAAAGAAAACATTAAATAAATAAATAAGGTTCTTGTGTTTGGTGAGGGAATTACAAGTGGAATAAGTTATCCATCCGTTTTTTTGTATTGAATAATGTTGTCATTCGCTCGTCGTACACTATCACTGCTCGGTGAGGAATCTATATTAACAATTCCAAATTATATATTAAAATAGTGCACGGTTTCAAATAAGCGACTGTCGAGCAACAGCTGACAGCTGTCAAACGACCGGTAATCTGACGAATGTTTATAAAACGGCGAAATCGGGCGATAGACTAAATATTAGTTGAAATGGTATCAAGCGTTAAAATTCGCCTTTCAGTCTAAGAATATTTTTAATAGATATTTTTCTTCTAATTCAAATCAATTTCACAAATATGTATATATTGTATACTGCCCTACGAAGCTACGGTAGTAGCGAAACCCGTTCGGCAAAAGTATAAATAAAAGTGATGTGAACAAAGTTATTGTTTTAAAATTATAATGTCACATCACCAAGTTACCGCTTCATATGAAAATATATATTTTTCATTTAAGGGGAGGAGATTTTTATCAATCCAGTTTGTCAAATTTTTAATATCGTTATTTGCAATTATTGTGATAATTTTATTATGTTTAAAAAAAAACAATTGTTTTAAATGATTTTATTTTCTTTTTTTTATTATTTTTTTTATTATTATTATTTATTATTTGTCATTGCGAATAACGGACAGCGTCCTTTTACTATGCACGTGTAGAAAAGAATAATGTGTATGAAATTATACGGAATGACAAGAATTAAAATACATTTTTTGCTAGTTTCTTGAAACCTTCAAGGTTTGTGTTGAAAATATCAAGAGAGATGTTATTTAGGAGCACCATACTATTGTCATGCTGCGCCCCAACAACACGTCTGTTCTACCACGTGGTATGCATATAAGATCGCGGTGCCGCCCCAGAAAGTAGTTGTTTGGTACAAACAGCTTATGGCATTCCAGGAGGTATGAACTGTCTATCAAATTACGTATAATTTTATACGCCGTTACTGTAAGGGCCCCATTCCTTTTAGACTGGAGACTTTGGTAGCGCGTCTCAGAGAGCAAATCTTCATGGTGCATAAGATATTATTGTACCGTTTAGCTTTTGTATGAATATATTGTGGCGGTACTTATTCAATAAATATTTCCGCACACCGCACTGGTATCTCCAGCGGGCCGGCGGCCCTGCTTCCTGCTTGCAGAGCCGGACTCGTCACATTCGTTCCTCAAGTGTCCTAGTACCGCGTCATCTGATATTTAATTATTTATGTTAAAGAGAGTGTATTGTATTTAATAAATCAAGTATAAATATTAGAGTAGTTTTATCAGATATGCATATACAAATCTATCTCTACATTGGTGACCCCGACGTGATTTACATGGATGATAAACAGTAGAGGTCCCAGTAACTTAACTGATCATATCGTAGAAGAAGTTTCCGGAAGCATATCTGTGCTGAATAAAGTGATTCCTGATGCAGTCAACTGGCTGAATAACCTCAACATCTTATCCCATCATGACTTCCATCAACTCGCCTTCACCCTCCACCACACAATGGATAAGGAGTGATATTGTCACGATAAAAATCCCTCTGTTATTTTGGGTCGAAACACGAGTGTATCGGACAGCGGAGACTTATTACTCAAAATATTATAAATGAAATAATTAAGGAACTTATGTTTATAACTCTCCCACATTTCTACAAGACTCATATTCGATAGGGTACCTTGTTTTCCTTTATTATCACATGCTTTCATCTAGAGATAAAAATAATTACTATATAACACGCGTAGAAACTGTACAATCTATCTCAATAAATAGGGACACGAATAGTTCCAGCAGCCAGTTGTCCGATGACTTTCGAAAACTCACTGCATCAATTGCAAATCCTTACCCAAGGTCCCCGAAAAGGAAGCCGGCGATTTATACTTGTTGTCACTGGTGTGAGCGTCCAGTACAACAAGCTTCCCAATTTTTAAGAGAAGAATCATAATATGAACTGTCGGATCCGGGATACAATAATAAACTAACATTTAAATCTACTATAATTTGTTCTAAAATCGATATTACCCGGTGTTTCCATAGTAATGACAAATTTTAGTTCCACATCGGTATTACCCTGATTTCTACTATTTATTGTCAAGCCGGGTAACCGGGTAGAACAGAAGAGTGCCAAAATAGAAAATGATTAAATAATAGTTTAGGTTAGATCAGTGATGCACAACCTTTTCGTGCGGCCCACTTTGTTAACTAAAATATATAAAAATCAACTATCTTATTTTAGTGGTTTGACCTTGTGTCTATAAAAAAATGTGTGCCCCTCGTAATTATTACTTTTAATGATTTTGATTTTATAGGGGCACAATACCAAAAAAATATTGAACATAGAAGTAACGAATGTGAGTTTTGATATTTCTTATTTAATAGCAATCTTTCGGATTTCCGGGTACTATGATCAAAATATTTAACGATTTCCATTTTTTAAATAAATATATCAATATGGCATCTAAATATTTTGAAATGCGATATTTTTGGTAGGTAATTGAAACAAATTAACATTGAAAATATAAATTAACCCTCCCTACAATTTGGTAAGAACCTCCATTTTATATAAATATATTTTATATAAACCAGTATATTTCAGTTTTTTTCTGAAGTTCGTTTTCATAGTTAAAATAATTTTAAAAGATTCAATTTTTCAGTAATAAAAATATCTACCTTTTTAGAAAATTTAACTTGAAGAATAATAGTATTGAGCACATTTTTTTAAATATTAATACTACACAAGAGTCCCAGTGAGACTATGGCATTCTCAATTGGGGAATGTTGTGAGGCTGAAGGTATTATGGAGGGAAAGGAGAGGAGGAAGAGGAAGGTGCAGGCTGCAGAATGGTGAACGGACGTCGACGGCTAGTTGCTGGAACTTCGCCCAACCAGTGATATAAGGTTGTATCCATAGTTAATTTTTGCCTGACCACACGGGAGCTGTGGCGGATGGCGTTTCCTGAAGAGGTGTCATCTTCTTCGCTAATGGTGACCGTGGTGATCATTGAGCAGCAGGCCTGGAGCGGCCTCGCTTTCTGCTGAGTGGATGACGCTAACCACAAGGGCCATTACTTCTTGAAGCAAATCTAAATCGTTCGTTTAAAACTTAACCTCTCTCTCTACTCTCTTCTCTTCCCTCTAGTAGTAATAATTAAGGTTTTGAATCAATAAATACCATATTTTCTTTATTAATAAGGTTTTATTTCATGTATCATGGTCTTCCTCACAACATCCCCGTACCTCATCTACCAATCTTATCCACGCATCCTGAGAAAGAAGTCATATTTAGCGCATCTTTAAGGGAGCGTTGCAGGTAAGCGCGCAATCTTCCGATGTAACACTGGCTATTCGGATCTGGTCACCAAACACGGCTAGAAGCCATTTCAAGCAACGTTTCAATTTCGAATGGTAGTTTTTAACCAGAGCGATACTGAGAGTATCTTCCACTCTTATCATAATATCCGTATTGATAAATGGTTTGATCATGAATGCTCTAATTTATTTCATGGATAATAGTTGTTTATATTTAACAACAATTACAGAGCTTAAAGTAACCCAAATTAAGGTTAAATTTCGTCAAAACTAAAAATAATACATATTCAAAATAGAAAAAGAGATCAAAAAATAAAAATGTCCATACTAATACACAAACAGAATGCGCACGTTACGGCAGATGTTCCAAATGCACTGGTACCAACATAACATGGTGTTTTGATGAGCTGATTTTTTATTCACTTTCACACACGATTTATAAATTCTATAATTATATAAAATGAAAGTTATACATAAAAAAAGGATCAAAGAATGTGTATTAAATTTTGCGTTAAAAATGGAATAAAGTGCTCCAACGCACTTAAAATGTTGACTGTGGCATTCGGCGAGTCTACTTTGTTTCAAAAAAGTGTTTATAAGTGATACAAGCGCTTTAAAGAAGGCCGAGAAGATGTTAATGACGATGAGCGTCCTGGAGTTGCAACCACGTCAACAAACGAAGAAAACATCGAAACAGTGAAGAAAATGGTTTTGGAAAATCGTCGAATCACTATTAGGGAAGTTGCAGAGGATATTGGTATATCAATCGGCTCATGCCATGCAATTTTCTCGGATGTTTTGGGCATGAAACGTGTGGCAGCGAAGTTTGTTCCGAAATTGCTAAATTTTGAGCCAAAGCAACATCACATTAGTATCGCTCAGGAGTTGTTGAATGACGTCAACGACGATACAGATTTGCTCAAAAGGGTCATAACTGGAGATGAAACGTGGAGATATGGTTATGACGTTGAAACCAAGGCCCAATCATCCCAATGGAAGCGGCCAGAAGAGCCAAGACGGAAAAAAGCACGCCAAGTTCGATCAAATGTGAAGGTTTTGCTCACTGTTTTATTCGATTACAATGGCGTGGTGCATCATGAGTTCTTGCCAACAGGTTGTACGGTTAATAAGGAATACTACAAAGGAAGTTATGCAACGCTTGCGTGAAGCAATACGGCTCAAACGATCGGAATTGTGGAAAAACAAATCATGGATTTTGCATCACGATAATGCGCCAGCTCACACATCAATGCTTGTTCGTGATTATTTGGCCAAAAACAACACCGTAATCATGCCTCAACCACCGTATTCACCAGATTTGGCTCTCTGCGATTTTTTCCTATTCCCGAAACTAAACAGACCAATGAAAGGAAAGCGTTTTGCCACAATTGATGAGATAAAGTCAGAATCGGAGAACGAGCTGATGGCCATACCGAAAAGCGCATTCCAGAAGTGCTTCGAGGATTGGAAGAAGCGCTGGCATAAGTGCATTATATCTGAGGGGGATTACTTTGAAGGGGCGAAAATGGATATTGATGAATAAATAAATACTTTTCCAAAAAATTCGAAATTCACCCTTTCTTTTGAACAAGCCTCGTATATTCAGAATATGCTTTTGTTGATCTATATGAATATATGTTTTTGAAGTCTTTATATTTTTCACTGGATTTCCTTATTAGCGAGGGTTGATAATAAAATAGCCATTTTAAAATATTCAATGTACAATTCGTACCCTAAATTTATAACCACACACAGCATACCTTTGGTCATAGAGCAATGCATGTCACTTAGCGACTTACAACTAACAATTAAAACTAATACTTTTTTTAATACCCTCTTTTCATCTTTGAATGAAATTGTCTAAATAAATAAAATAGATAGCAATTAGTTATCTCATTCGGTGAATAATTTTCACGGGTGCTACTTAGTACGGGACGTAAAGAACAATAGTTTCAGTTGAATGTGGTTTAATACATGCAGAGATATAAATTTATGTCGGGTACGAGTCAAATGTTAGGGAATAATAGAATTCATAAGAAAACTACACATTGTAACAATGGATACGATTATTTAGCTGTTCTATTCGCTGAACGCCGATAGTTGCACAAAAGTAAACCTAACGTGATATAACGCACACCTGTGCAATGAAAACGTATTTATTATACTGGATTTCCACCTTGTTTATTCTATAGTCTATTTCATAGAACAAATTCTGTGATGGGAAGTAATGATCACACATTTACACTTACTTTATTTCTTTTCTATTTCGATTCATTTGTACTAGCGGAGGTCAAAGAATTGCAGCAAATCTGTCTGCAAAATGTAGAAATATTCTTAATCTTCTTTATTTATTTAATATTTTCAAGTTTAATTTGTGGGACAAGTGGAACTCCATATAAAAATAATGTTTTTATTATATTTTAATAATAACATTAAATTTATTAATAATTTAATTTTAACAGTAAAAATTTTTTTATTAACAATTTTATTTTAACAGTATTAACGTAATTTTTAAATAAATTATATTTTAATAATAATTCAATTTAAATAATTTTATATATTAATAATAATTAAATTTTAATAATATGTAATTTTTAATAATTATTAAATTTTTATTATATGTATTTTTTAATAATAATAAAATTTTAATGATACATCATTTTTAAGAATAATTAAATATAAAAATTAAAATAAAAAGTTTTAATAATAATTTTAATTTAATGATAATTAAATTTTAATGATACATCATTTTTAATAATAATTTTAATTTAATGATAATTAAATTTTAATGATACATCATTTTTAAGAATAATTACATTTAAAAATTAAAATAAAAAGTTATAATAATAATTTTAATTTCATAAAAAGTAAATTTTAAAAATGTGTAATGTTTAATGATAAAAAAATTGAGAACTTTTAACAATAATATTATAATAAAAATAGATTCTATGAAGAACTGGGAAGCATTTTCATTACTTAGTAGATACGAATCTGAAAAATTAGCGTTTTTTTTTAAGATTTCAATATTGCTCTCCAACCTCAGAGCAAATGGAAGGTCATATCAAGAATGTGGACCCAGCACATTAATAGCTCTGTCCCCATATTTAGCAGCATTCGTACGAGAGGGTTCAGTCAGTCTGTGAGGCGCATCAGACTTGGCCAACCTAAGCGTGAGTTGCTTCCGAGTAAGATTGTCCTTCACTCAGAGATCAGTCAAGTATGATGGTGCCAGGCCGTTCAATGCCTTATTCACCATAAGACATAAGTGAACTCTTTCTGTAACTTGAAGCCAGTGAAGGCAGTCAAGTAGAAGAGGACTGATATGACAGTATTTGGTGGCACCGCATACTAGACGAACTTGTATGCTTAAGGCTCTGCAAAACAGAATTTCTTTGTATATATTACAAATATCCCTTAAAAACTGGAGGTTTTATGTACTTTAAAAAAACATTTTTTTTATTTTTGAAGATAATCAGTCAACGGGCTGAAAATGTAATTGTATGATATTCCCTCGATGGAAAAAAATCTTAAACTATACTCCGAAAATTTAAAAAAAATACCGGTTTGTTCTGTTATTTAACATGTGTTATAGGTTTGAAAAAAATCATAGTGTTTCTTTAAATGCTACTTAAGACATTCGTCCTGAGACTTTTAATCTATCTTAAATATGTCGTGTTTTATAAATATTTTTAGAATTGTCACTTACGCCTATTTATTTAAAACGCTCTTCATATTGGCGCGCTCTTTCTATCTTTCGAATGATCATATCTGCCTTTCAACAGCGGTCAGTCGGGATTCAAAGCCCATGCTAGACAGACCTCTCGCCTAAATCTAAATACTCGGAGATTAATGCGGGGCCGGAACGGCTGGCTTCTCTGTTTCATACATAACTTAATTTTCGAATTGAGGCCATCCAAACTGAATGATATATTATATTATAATAAAACAAATTTAAAACTTTTTTCCACTTTAATTTTTATTTGACCGTAGCCGGGTTTCAGCTCGTTAGAGCCATCTTCAGACTGGTACAAATTATTCTAAATCTATGGTTTTTATACACAACATATGGGGGAGGGGAAGAGGGGTGGACTACAAGGGTTTAAATC